>CM032339.1:641422-696710 GCA_019022885.1 Schlechtendalia chinensis | reverse complement strand
AAAAAACCCAAAGAGAGTTTTTGGCGACCTACATGGTTTTAACGTCTGAAAAACCCTCAGCGGGTGTCTTTCAGCGGGAAATGACGACTGGGGTTTTCGTCTTCCACCGTGTCTATCGCGTTCTAGAGTTCTCATCGCCGCCGTCAGGGGCCGTTGACCTCAGTTTTAACCCTTCCGGATACATCCCCCCCAAACAAGGGAAGTGGGCCCGAAATTAAACACATAATAATTTACCTCATTACTCGCCCCCAATAATTCGTTTTTAAAAAAAAAAACTTTAAACAAAATAGGAAATCTTAAATGCAACAATGTAAATAAACGTATTTTTGTGTATGAAAAAATATAAAAAATAAATGTTTTATCAAAATGTAGATTGGATTGAGAAGAAATTTTGATTATGACTTCAAGTCTGGTTTTTGAAACCAAATCCGTCGCTCCACAGGCTATATTCGATACTACGGAAAACCAGGGCGATTGTTTGCTTTGTACCCTTTTCTCCGAAACGAATCCACACTCTATGATGGGTTAAAGGGACAACGGGGAAAGGGGGTTTCCTAAAAAACAACTTATTTTATGTATTTATATCCGGTTTTATATATAAAGTGAAAGTAATGTGACGCAGAGAGTTTGAGGTTAAATCCCCCCAAAATTTAGAAGGGGATATAAAGTATGTACTAACTTTAAATTATTTTACATAAAGTGAGTTTCAAATTATAAAAAAAATTCAAATTTGGGTCCTGATTGGCCAAATTAAAAATTAGGAACACTCAACCAGTATTTCCCAACTAGGTCCCCCAACCTAGGGTTAATATTACTAATATTTTTCAAATTTGGGGAAACCCACGCTATGAAACCTTCATTAAGTATACCATTTAACGGTACCCACAGCACCCGCCGCCCTTTTAAGTTTTAGATTGATTTATATATAGAAAAATTTAAAAATTACCCTTCACTTTAAATTGGAAGTTTTAAAATTTTTTCGAATACTCCAACACTTCGTGTTTTAAATTTTTACATTCATTTCAACTTCAAAAGCCCATTAAATTTTTTTTGGCCGGGTTTTTTGTTAAAACCCCACGGCGACTGTTATGCTGTACGGGTAAAAATGGGAAATGTGTAGTTTCTCAGGGTACAAATACCCCCTTTTATATTCTCCATCGGGATATCTCGTTAAATTTTTTAACCCACGAAGTGTCGCACCCCAAATTTAAAAAAAACCCTTCATTGGTATATTTGTAAATCTGTACAAATTATTCCCGAAACGAAGAATGAGTAAGAAAACTATAATTTGAAAAATTTTAAATTTTAAACAATCGAACTAAAAATTTTTGATACACAAGCCATTGTTATGCCGACGCACGGGAGAGTTTTTTTAAAAATGAATAAACGAATAGAAAATTCCCCTAAAGGGAAAAATACGATCTGTGATTCTTTTCTTAAATGCAAGAAATTTTAAAAACCGCTGATATTCATCGTCAAATTGTAAAATTTTATAAAGAAATGTAATAGGAGCAATGGTTAGAAGATGGTACGACTTTCAATGAAGGCCTACAAATTTTCACAGAAGAAGAACTGGCGCCCCATATATTAAGATGTTTTGGTGAAGAAGTGAAAAAAAAAATTCATAAAAACTGAAGTTTTCCCCCAAACTCATTTCGTACTTTCCCTCAAATTTCCCGTTCTCATCTTCATAAATTTGTGTCCATAAAATTGAATTTCAAAAATTGTGTGCACTTTGGGGGTGCCGAAATTTTTACGAAAAACACAGAGTGAAACTCAGGGAGTGCACTTCATTTTTGTCACGGTACAAAGAAGATGGCGATAAATTTTTTAAGCTGTTTTGGACAGGGTACAACTTGGTTTCCCAGGGTCACCCGAATCAAAAGAACAAATTTGGATGGAACATACTACATCACCACCCAACGAAAAAAAGCAACACGAAAACTCGAAAAAAATGGTACGGGGGTTTTGGGGACAGACAAGGATTTTTGTTAGGGGATTTTTAAAACCGCGGGGTCAAACAAAAACGAAATTCTTTTTGCAGACCTTAAAAAACTACGCCAGCAAAAAAAATAAAAAAAGGGGCCCTGTTTTCATCCAAAAAATGCCCCCCCACACACAGCAAATGTGACGAAACAACCTTGAAAATTTTGCAGGAAAAAATTTTAATCACCACCCTACATCCAATTTGGCCCCCAGGGGTTTTCATCTTTTTTTACACAAATATCTTTTTGGGGTACCAGAACTTAAACGAAATGATGAGTGAAAAAAGCTTTTAACACATGTTACAATAAAGGGCGCATCTTTTTTTGATGAAGGAAAAAAAAACTAGTACCTCGATAAAAAGTGCTTAAAAAAATGGGATAACTTTTTTGAAAAATAAGAGTGGATGAATTTACTAAAATTGTAAAAAATTTTTTTTAAATTTACCTTTTCGTTTTTCTGGCCCAACGGCACTTACTTTTTTGGGGGCGACCTCTTTAAAAAATTTTTTTAAAAAACTAATACCGTGTTTCCAAAATATGTCGGCAGATTTTTGGTTAAGTATTTAATATTTTTTAATTGGGGCCTTGTTTCGCAACGGACAAGCTTTCCCCCACCACGCTTCCCCTTTCTTTAAAATTTTATCCCCCTTTGCCCACCCAAAACCAAGAGGAGGGATTCTGTAACTTCACCTTCTTTTTAATTGCCCCTCTCTCCTCGACAGACACCAAATTTCTTACGCCGGCTTCTCTATTTTCCCCCTCTCCTAATCCATACCATTTCTCAACTCCCGTTTCCCCCCATCGTCATTTTTCTTATCATTAATTTTTTTCCTTAAGCGGCTTCCAATTTAGTTTTATTGTATATTTCCTAAAACGCATTGCTGTAATTTTTTTTTAAACAAAACAAAATTTAAAAAAAAAAAAAAAAAAAAAAAAAAAACCTTGGAAAAACCAACCTTCATCTAAGCAAAAACGTTGAACGGCACCACAGCACCCGCCGCCCGTGAAGATATGATAAATAATATAAGTAAAATAACCCCTTTACGGTTCTTGCAGAGTTTTGAGAATTCTGAAAATCTCCAACGCTCGTTTATTTAAAGTTTTTTTAATTCATTTCAACTTTCGCAAAACCCTTAAATATTTTGGCCAATTTTTTTTTAAATACTCCAATACAAATATCCCCTTGTAAAAATTTGTCCGATTTGGTGATGTCTCAGTTTTAAAAATTTAACTCACGATGTGTCGCTACTTCCCATTAAAACCCCATGCAGCATAACGAACATTGCCACCTAAGGGAAAAACCTGAAATCGAAATTATGTTAAAAAATTTAATTATGAAAAATTTAAAGTTTAAAAAAAAAACAATACAACAACTGATTCACCAGCCCCAAATTTGGCTCAGTTTTATTGAAAACGGTGCATAAAATTGTTTGCCTTCCCCAAACCTTTTATTTTGTTGAAATAAACTACCGCGAAGACTAAAAATATTTTTTTAATAAATAATTTTTAAATTTTAAAAATATAAAAAATAGGAAAAAAAACCCTTTCCCCAACATTAATACAATCATATCCGTCATATTCGGTTTCATCCCAGGTATATTTTTTAAACAACTTTCAAAACTGGATCCGGTGGGGATAATAAAACGCCGGTTAAATTTTATGACGAAAAAGCAAATATCCAAAAGTTTTCAAATACTCCGCAACACAAAACACAATTTTAAGGATAAATTACTGTGATCCCCCAAAGTCATACCCGAAAAAAGTCCTAGTCCCCGCTGATTTTTAGTCTTTCTCCCTACCCTTTTTCTCCTAACGTTTAAAAATTCATTTTTCGGCGGTAAATTTTTTTTTTTTAATTTTTCCCACACGTGTACTCATAAGGGGATAGTCCGTACGTGTAACAAACAAATATCTCATTTTTTTAAAAAATTTTTCCAAAAAATTTAAGCTTTAACCTAAAAATAAGGTTTTTAAAGCTAAATTTGCCGAAATTGATGCCATAAACAAAGTATCAAAAATGTATAGTAAACTTATTACTAACAAATTTTGAGAAAAGAAATGATTTTCCCAGTGTTTTGGGATTAGTGTTAGCGTTCTATCGTAGCTACCCCACCACGATAAAATTGAGTCAATTTAAAGTTTTGAAAAACACACGGAAAATTTTACATATAAATAATAATAAAAAGATAAAAACCTTTTAAACTTAAAATAACAAAAAAATATGCAAATTTTATCTATATAAAGCGCTTTAACTGCAAGCAAAAAACAATCAACCAGGAAAACGTTTAAAAATAATAAGGGACGAAAAAATTTTTTATGTGAAAATTGAGAAATTTTATATCCTTATAGAATCGCAAAGGACCTGAAAGATCTTAAATAAAACAATAATTTATTTTTAAAATTTAAAACGTTTTCAAAATATTATATAATTATATAATTATTTTTTAATATAATTATATATAATACATTATATTAGGGGGGTTCTTATTAAAAGATAAATTTTTTTTTGGAATTTTGATGAGTGCCGGGCCACATTTTTATATATGTCTGTATAACATTACCCTGCAAACTTATATAAACTCGCTTGGACTTCGTTCCCACGTGGCGCTTAAGCTCAACGTTTTCACATAACAATTAAAACATCATACTTTGTCTATATTTGTTCACAATTTCCTTTGAACAAAAATTTTATAGAATCATTTTTGTTGTATTTTTTAAACTTTATTATAAAAAAACAAGGTTCTGCTTTGTATTTTCCGTTAAAGTTAATCTTATTATTAAACATTCTATATATAGACTGTGTACAGTTTCGGCCAATTCGGACCTAATGCGCATTGGTCGTACCGGGGAAATACGTCACAAAACCCCCCTCTCTTTTAATCAGCAGTATGTTAACTTCCACTTGTTATCAAAGTACGTTGCACGTAAAGTGAAATTGTAGTGCGTGTTAATTTTTACATTTAATAATTTTAAGTTTTACTTATATGTCATATACATTATCTGCCCGAGTGTCTTTTATGATGCCAAACCGTAATAACCATCTTTCTTGTAGGTTCACTGAACACCTCCAATAAACTGGTGTACACTGCCCCCTCATAGGTGATTGTGTCCGAGTTTATTTTATACCATGAGAAATCTCAAACTTGCGTCTCAATGGACAGTGCTACTCTTGTTCTTGCGCCTGTATAAATTTTTTTGGAAGAGCGAGCCTTCCCCAAGAGCAATGCCTCCCAGCAAACGTAAATTAAAAGGACATTAATGTCCATGGCGAATCTATTGAAAAATAACCATACCTCAACCTGACCAAGTTAGACACCACGCCATAAGTTTTTGTGCTCAACAACTGATCTTTACGCCTTGTCATCACATGTTTGTGGATATATAAAAAATTGACGAAGACAAGCAGTTTCTCCTAAGCAAAGGCGACAAAGGCACGCGTGGTTCATGATGGAGTCGACTACAAACCACCATACACCTACAGACGCAACCAAAGGCCGAAACTCGATTAGAAAAGACGACAAAAACCCGCGAACCTTTTTAAACACCCCGTCAAGCTACACATGTAACGTCCTATAGCAAATTTTAAACCGTGGGATTAATTTTATTAATTTCGTATTTACTGTGTCGAATTATTTTTTGATAATTTATAACACCTAAAAAATTCACCTGTTGATAGCTTAATGTTCAGTGCGCGTAGTGTAACATACCCCTACGGGTTCAACTCTTCAACTATCGAATTTTTATTAAGCTGAGATATTTGGTGTTTCTCACACACCACTTTAGTTTATCTCACCCAAATCTATTCATAAATGGTCTCAAAAACTATTTTTTTCAACTATAGAGAATAAAATTTATTTTATAGTCGAAACAATTATCTCTCTGAGGACTCGGCTTCTGACTCAGACCCGTGAACCATAGACTGACATTCCAGGGCCATCAGGTATCAGCGCGCTCGCCAACGGACAATTATCACTCCCAAGGCTATCAGCAGCCTTGGATCCGTGCCCAATTCGCTCGAGCTGGGTTCATTTTTAGTATCTTTATTAGGAACGCGTTTCATGGATCCATTGGATTTTGTAATCAACCACACACTATCCCATTAGCACTGCTAGATTACCTTATCGCCAATATATGACCCTTAACGTCAAACCCAATTTTTGTACTTATACATGTTGACTCGAAAGTCTTACATTGGGCTTACGAATTCATTCGAACAACTCTTGGACCATTAGTTGCCAGCTTAGCTATTCAAGGCCCAGGTCCCATGTAGCGCATATTCGGGGTTCTACGCATAGTGTTCAGGTCATGGTAATGAAATAAGTTCTGCGATTGATGATGTGATAGACGAGTGGTCCATCCTAAATACACGTACAAGCCTTTAGTATTTGACACTCCTGCGTCACATACTGTCGACTTCCCGGGCCTGTGTTCTGCCTGTGCACACCAAAATGAGCGAGAACTTTGTTTTGGGGTGTCGACACCATCTTGTGAACTCAACTTAAGCAGCAGTTTTTCAAACACTGTCCTATATCATCCATTTGGCCCAGAATTTCCATTCATTCAACGGTTTGAAGCTAAAAGTGGTGCTATTCTTTAGAAACTTACTACAACTGGACCCACAAGTCAAGGACTTACATATCACTTTTGGAGACGATATAGATACGTAGCCTAAACTTTTGTCATCACTGATATTGAACACCTTCCCCAGCGATGCTTACCAGAATTTATAGAGCTAATTCATACTATTAAAGGAGGTGTACCTGTAGGTGGCAATTCCATTTAAAACAGCCTGGACCGTACATTAGGGCCAAGATGGATGGCTTACCGCACTATATTCAATTAAACTATATTAATTTCACCGAGATTTCTTTTAACCACCCAAAGAAGACACGTCTTTATTCGCCCCATATTATATATATTGTAACAATGATCTCTAAAATATTGGTTTTCCTCTCACACGTCACGCGGGCCTTTACATGATCATCGATATTTTAAGGCAGCTGTATGCTTATAGAAACAATAATAAACACTATTATCTGATATTACTGTTGGTTACACTAATTAACCTTTCTTTATTTCACAGCTCGCGTGACAGTAGCTTTTTCTATCTTTGATGATAGAAACGATCTGCAACCCACCTACTCACTTGCGGGTGAACGAAACATGTTACCTGACTGATCCCGATGGAGAATTTTGCAGAACTTGACGAATGATCCCCCCGAAAACACTTCTTATTTAAAAGAGACGAAATCGAAGCAATTTTAGAACTGATTCTTACCCGAATTTGTTACCCGCTTTTCCGGTGGACAAATCCATCAAATTACTTGACCGCTTTAAAATATCACACAAAGCATTTTTACAATTTGATCCTACGTCCTGGGGATTCACGGATCCTCTCTTCAAGGGGCTTTTCTTATAAGAAAATTCAACGAGTTACTGATTCGGCTGCAAGCAGTTCTTCAAATTACTGGAGAATTTAACTCCCACAATTACACCACGACGACATCTCACAAAACCATTATTACTAAAATTAAGTACTACGTACCTACAAATATGTTCTACATTCTTATACATTCAAATGTTTCTTAATTCCCGCCTGTCCAGATTATCGGTCCCGAACAGTATCCCAAAGCTGCCCATTAGAAGTACTGAGCCACCCGATTAGCCGAATCCTAAGTTACATCTGACATCTTAAATAATTTTATGCTAAATAATCTAGCGTCCTCACCAATTTTTTAGATACCTATTCTACATTATTATTATTTTCTTGCTACTGTTATACAATGAGTTTTCTTTCAATGGTTCTAGTCTTTCCATCATCACACACACGTAAATCACAGTTAGGAACCCCCTAGCTATTAAAAATTCTTAGCCTATTCATATAGTTATCCTCTGTTACTTCTAAGGAACTTAAACTGTGGTCGGTCGTCCGGAATGAGCTGAGTGAGCCTTTTTGCGACACCGTCGCCTTTCGGGGACACCGAAACGTCGGCCCCACTGGTCCGACACGTCGTGTCAGGTCTTCACAGTGTACAGACCTCATGTGTTTCACTTCCTTCCTCATTAACATACTTTTGTACCTAAATTGTTGTTTCTTTTCGCCGACGTACCTTTCATTATCAAACCAGTAGTGACGCGCTCACCGAGGCACAACACCAATTTGGTGGCAGCGTGTTTTTCGCACCTTCAGTCCTACCGCGGACCAGCACCATATCCCGTTCAAAGTCAATAGAAACCCCGATTCATCCAGCGATCCCGCGCCTCACAGGAGCCAACAGAGCAACAAGAGCATCAACAGCTCCATCCAAGCACAACCACAGAAGAAATCAGGTCTTAATAATTCATTATTATTCGTGAAGGGGAGACATTGGCCGCCCGAATCGGATCCGCTTACGTCATCGACCCCCACCGACTCGCCGCCGTCTAATACTCCCACACCGGATCGCGTGAACGTCTCGCTATCTAGTTTCAAAATTATACACTGGTTAATCTGAACCTGACGACATCTTGTGGCCCCCCCATCATAGTAGTCCCACTCATCCCCGCGGCGCGGAACGCCCCCCCGCGGGGACTCACAGCTTTACTACTCGCGCGCCGTCGAGACCGGTGCCGTGACGAGAAATCGACGCCGCCGTCGCGCCGCCGCCAACGCGTCCCGTCGCGTCCGTAGACATCCAGCAATCAATTTTACGATCCTTAGCGTGTATAATCAATCACACGGGACCCCCCAGACTCTACTCGTAAGTGTCGCCCCCGATGTTCTCATTCCGCCACGCAAGAGAAACCACAATCTTTTATATTGGATCCGTGCCCGCTGGATCCGGGGCGGAACCGTCCAAGAAGAACCGTCTGCCTTCGTGGGCGGACGACAAGATACATTTCCGCATTACGAAATTACAGCAAGTTAATCGAAGAAATCAAGTACATCGTGCCAATCCGACAACCCCAGTCTCCCGGTCCTTATGTGGTCGACTCTCACCATAATTTTTCTAGTAAGTCTCGATTTAAACGTTGTTTGCATGCTTCCATTGTTTAAAATTTTATCTCTCAGAGCCTCCTTGGTAAAATATCTATTAATTCTCGAGTACATAACATCCTCTATCGTTTTACCTACTTAATTCGTCTCATCCCGCCATCATGCATCGTAGTTGTTTCAGCGCTTGCTAGAGGTGTACATTCTAAATCTCCTCATTCTTTAGGCCCTCAATGCGTGCGAAGCGTTTCCTCCTTTCGGGAGTGATCCTGCTTTATCACCCCCTCTACAGTCTTGTAAATCCAATAGCACATTCTTACGGACGGAAAACGAGAAATCCAAGCAAAACACTCCATAGGCGCACGATCCCCTGTCGGAAAAACAGGACACTCTCCCGGCAACCAGTACGATCTACTTACAATCGTCGCATCGGTTCGTAGGTCGCGTGCACCATTCTACATCGTCGAAATTACTTGGACGCGAGTGCACACGAATTTTGGGGGCCCACCCCAACTCCCATTCGACAAACCACGGACCATCTTGCACACTCTGGACACCCGTACCATACACAGGACCTAGCGAAACAAATCGCTGGACTACCGGCATTGGCAATGTTGGGATCGGGAAACATCATTCCTACCCTCAACCCACGTTACATGGAGGACGCGAAATCAAGGGCGTACCCGACCTCCACTATGACACATCCATACCAGCGTTCCCGCCGATAACCCCCTGCGAGCCCCATCCGAAATGCTGCACCGACCTATCCACCGAGGCATTACAGGCTCCGACCGAGTACCCAGATTTCATCCACACATCAACCGACAGCCGACGCAAGGACCCTCTTCCACTTACTTTCAGGAAGCTAAACGTTTCACTACCTGCGTTCATATGCTGGAAGGGCCCCGCAAACCTCCTTCGAAATATTTCTCGAAAATGCGAATTTGAGTCATGCGTCTACCCGACGCACTCCCGACCATCCCTTCCAAGCCCTACCGACCGAAATTAGTGGGCACAGCTCGTCAAGTTCGTCACATACAGAAATTTGACAGTGGGCTGCACTTCGAGACCTATTCAACTCTACTCTGCACCGCCGAGCCGACGCCATCTCTATATATGGAACTATATGCCTGACCGCACGCCCAGGAGCGGAAGATTCCTGCCTATTCTATGAGGCTCGAAACCATTACAGAATCTAGTAAGCGCCGAGGCCAGCTGGGACCTTCCCCGGTATAGCACAAAGCCGTGAACGCACTATACATCGACCAAGTTAATCAGGTCTATATGGAAGCTTGGCGAGTTCAAAAAACACCTTTATCCAGCCGAAATCCAGAACAACTCTGCTAAGCCAATTCAACAACAGCTAGCGCCGCGACAGAATCCGAACATCCCTAAGAGGTGCCAAACCAATATCTGACACCTGCGACCAGACCATCCAGACGAACCTCACTTATCCCGACCCCCGGACACTGTCATCATTGTGGTCAGACAGGACTTTCTGCGACAAACTTGTCTACGACCCTACAATGTCTCAAACCACTGAAAGACCCACAAATCAGAAACACCAGCTGTAGGGACGTCCGTCCCACTAAACCTGTAATTCTTGTCAAAATTAGGTCATCACACTAGCAGACAAGTGGACAAGGTTCTCGTAACTCAACAAAGGAGCTGGAAGTCAAGGAGAGCCATCTCCTTCTTCAAAGAACGGGAACCACTACAACAGACCCGGGCATGGCGGGCGCCCGGCCGGAAAATTACACCGCCGCCCAAATATCGTTAGCCGAGTGTTTACTGCACAACATCCTCACATGACCACATCAATTCCGGACCCTCGCAGCCCCTCCCAGGAAACAGTAAAATTTATAGTCGATACAGTGTGGATTTAAACCTAATTAAACTAAATAGTCTTGACCTACCGTCTAGTAGATGAACATCTCCGATCTACAATCTTCCAGGATTAAACAACGAGCTAACACACCCCTTAGGCAGAATATCCTAGGACCACTACATTGGGATATAAAACCGATATTAATGCGACTGTCAAGTAGTCCATCGACTTTTCTCTACCACCTGAAGTTATTTCGGAACACCGTTTTTTTCAAGGGAAAATCAGTTATCTATTCACTTCCAAAGAATCAAATAACGTTATAGCAGCATATCCGGAGCAACAGATACCTCTCGACTGAACAACTGTCATTATGGTCAATGAAAGTCATTTTCTTACTGCTTCTTTGGACCTTAAAATCCACTTCACTCGCACATCACTGAAACTCTAATATGTGGAAACGTTATAACGCAGCCCCAAGAACACCCGACTCCGTATTCCCTTCGGTCACATCTATCAGAAGGGCGAACGTCCAATTAACACTCTGACAATCAACCGAATGTCCTATGCAGAATATACGAAGAGACACCCATGTTTTTTATCAACGACAGAACTCCAAAGCGCAGTGAATTCAGGACCGATTTCTTTGTTAAGGACAAATAATAAACCAGATCACTCTAAACAAATCCCGAAGACCACGGCCTCCGTCCGGAACATCTGCCGATCCCGTATTCAGCCTTATTCTATCTAGATGGGAGACAGTTGTCAAGTTACGCAGTGGTCCTTCTGAAATAACCACGCCAGCTTCAGCAACAACCATCACCGAGCGTCCATCTCGACTACCATTTCGTCATAAAGCACGAAAATCAAACGACAAATCCAAGAACTCGGAAGGAAAATCAAGTCAATCGTCCCAAGTTACAGCCCGTGGAAACGCGCCAGATTACCTCGTCATTCCCCAGGGAAACAACAAATAACACCACTAAAACCGGGGGGGCTAGCGCAGGCAACCGCACATCTCGCTAGTGTGTGTTGACGATATTCAGCCCTCAACCGTATCTCCCAGGTGCCGGTACCTCTCCCGAATACCACAGACCATCTTAGCCCAACTCGGCCATATACATACCTCCACCCCTTAGGCATTAGCATCACGGTTATCACACGTCAACATGCATCCCGCACATCAAGCGCAAAACCGCTTTATTTCCCACCGACGCAGGACACTCGCATTTACTCGAGTTCCTTTGGCTGAAACCGGAGGCTCCAGCTACATTTCAGCGTTTGCTGCCTAGTGTATTTACGCCTGGAATTACGGGGCATACAAAGCTGTGTCTCTACACGCTGCTATTAATGTTACCGCCAACCCGCCAGACCCGCCCCGCGCAGAACTCACAGAGAAAACGACCGCACCTCAGACACTTTCCATGCAGCTTCCGCTTGGACCTGTTTCCCTTTATATGAGAAAAGAAGTCAATTCTTCGGACATGTAATACCGACCACGGAGTTACGACCCAGCCCCTCAGCCCCTACACCAGCGTCCATGACATATCTGTCCTATTCCTGCAAAACCGTCACTCTATTTTCGGCCCTCTCTGGTTCTACAGCAGCTTTATCTCCACCACTTGGTAGTAATCCGCCAAAACCTTTGACAATATTCATGGAACCAGGTACATTCCATTCCCTTGGTCATGACCTTAGCCCAGCCTCTTTCGAACATACCGCTGTTGTTAACCACCCGAACCACTCATACAATCTCTGCTTTGGCACAACCAATTACCAACACGTGTGATGCTAAGCACTATCTGCAATAGGATGCGTTTTGACACCAGGAGACAATGGTAACGCACCCCTGCCCACTAGCTAAATATGCTGTCCGCGGCCCCTCCTCGTGCTGCACCACCATATCGTGCTCCGGAAAAAGAATTGTGTGTACTGTCCAGGGGTGTAAACCACTATCGCCCGTATTTATTGGTCAGCACAATTCACTCATCATTCCCGATCATCACGCAAATGACTTGGCTCTTCAATCTCAAGGTCCTGGATCCCAGGACTACCCGATGGGCGCATTGAAATTAGCAGCGAATGCTTTACAATACCCGTATCCACCAGGACTGTTAATCCAATGCTGACGCCCCTTCTCGTCGGACTACCTACTCCGCCCGCTCGCCACAACAGCTGAACATGCGCATCAGAGAAAGGCAACACCACCTAGTCTTGAGTTCCACCAGAATCTCGCCCTACGAGACACATCCACAGCCACCCACCGCTACTCCACGAACGGCGCACATCCATCGTGAAAGCCCGTTAATGCACCAGTGAAGCAAAATTCCCCCATCACTTAACCTACGACAGACTACTACGGCGAGTGCCCTTGGCAGTCATCAACCCCTATTGTACACGCCGTCATCGGATGAACTGTATAGCCGGTTGACGAGAATGGCCAATTGGCACCTTGCGTAATCCCAGCCCTTAGAATGTCCACGCGGCCTTGCGTGTCTTTAAGCAGACACTTTGGATAACATTGCGAATTCCAGTTGCCACCGACAACCCCCGGTCACAGAGGTCGCTTAAATACCAGCAAGAAAGCCGATTCCATTTTTAACTTTAGTTACTAACGAAACAATCTTGGGACACCCAACTTCCGTCTGAACATCTCAATTAACAAACCCTCAAGTTAAATAGCAGCCTTATGCGAACGAAACCCCCTTACCAAACTCGCCCGTTCCTCCAAATAGGATGTGGTTAGCACCACCTAGTTGGATCAGGATTCGCGCCATATACGCTATCAATTATCAGACCTCCTCGATAAGTCCATCGCATTCCGCCGAGCAAAACTTCGTGCACGCGGAGAAGATACCCTTCTCCCAGACAAAACCCCCGGCCCTCCACCGCCGGTCCCAGATCCAGGCGTAGCAACGCAACAGTCGCATCCAAGATGTAAGCTCATTGGAACGGACTGACCACCACAATCGACGGGCATTTCCACCAAGCTGTCCGTAAGCCAAATACCAAACCACTGAATATAAGACCCAACCACAGCTCCATGATCTACCACCGCCATCATCGCCCCCATTGGCCCAAGTTTTTTTATGGATCTCGAGGGCCCTATCCCCGAATCCAAGTAAACAACACTTAATCTATACTTACTTACAAGACGATTCACTCCGTACTCTGGGGCACCCCCTTCAGACCCTCATGACGGCCAATATGTAGCATAATATTTCCGTACCCTCGATTCGAATGTGTACTCCTGGTTTCCCACACCACGCATAGTACCCGCTGTGGCCAGAAATCCTTCGTACATTTTTCACAGAAGTCTGTCGTTTGTACTAAACATAAACCGTTGTCCCCAGTCCCTCTATTCATCCTCAGAGTCCTGGGCTCGTTAGAAGCAGCCTTCGTCCCAAGGAAGACTATATCTCCGCAGTTTCGTAACTAAGGATCGACCAATTGGGATGAGTAAGTCCCCCATATGGCTGTTTGCCTAACTTCACGTCTTCATTCATCGTGGGATCTCACCTAACGAATACCTTTTTAGCCGCACACCTTAGCCACCCTCCACGTCTACTGACCTCCCCGGAACCTCAGTATACATAATACGATTATCCAATTCGAATTAACACCGCAACACATGCGAAGACTCTCCGGCCCTAGCGGAAACTCGAATCCGATGCTAGTAAAGAACCCATCTAAGCAATTACTGACTAGCAACTCTCCACCCAACCTTTCGCGGTAGGCGATAAGTATATCTGGAAAATAACAGCACCCCACGTCCTCCCTTGCCCCCTAAAGGCCCGGGGCCCTTAAGACATCATAGGATGCATATTACCTACTAACGTTAAACTCGTAATACCACGCACAAAAGGGACCCGAAAACCAGTACATCGAAATCTACTTCAAGTATATCATTCAACACTTTCCGTAGTAACAGTAATCCCTTCATCAGCAGGCCCTACAAGTCGGACCCTCACCATACCATGACTCCGCACGTATTTACGCAACATAAAGGAGTATACTATGAATATCAACCTCAGGCCACTCCATCTACGCCAATCCCGCTTGGGCATCTAGTAGCCCATATCCGGATTAACCAAGAATCATTCATAAATCGTTACGCTTTCCAGGAATACTTATGCTTCTACAGCAAAAGTTTGATTCCATCAATCACTATCACGGATCCCCACGCAATTCCACCTGTATGCCCCCCAGTTATCACCCGCACACTCCCTTAATCTTTACGCCTCGCCACTCCTCCACAATAGTCTTCTCTCCTCCCTAGGGAAAGCCCTTGAGCGACAATTCGTCGCGGCATCGCCCCGAGCCCTATAGTCGCTGGCCAGCGTATTCACGGTTCGCTATCGCCTCTCGACTCACGACATAAATTATTCCGCCAACTCCCAGACATCAACCACCACACACAGCAGCCTCTCCAACACCATAGCAGATCCGAATCGGCTCGAACCACCTCAGTACATGAAGCAAACGATACCCATATATCATTTAGCACCCAACCAGGCCAAATTTAACCAACTCATGTTTTCTTTTTGTACGCCACTCAATGAAACTTCAGTCCACATTCAAGAATCTCGTTCATTACACCGACCCTAATTAGCAACACTTCGTCCTACCCGCCACATCAGTTCCAATCACTAAGCTTACGAACGCAGCAACTCATCGGCATCATAACCCTCCAGCCAAATTACGTGGCCATCTATGCAACTGTATATATCCACCTCACTAAACTTTAACAGCAACTTTTACGGCCGTTCAACAACATTTACCCTCCAGGAACATCTATACCCCAAATCGACCTATCAGCAGCTTCTTCCACCCACTCTTTCGCATCACTGCTAATTTCAGTCCTAATCCCGACACCTCTCATTAAATTTTGTAAGCGAACTCCTTTGATCGTAACATGCCGGCCACTAATGAATCCAACCCCCACTTCCCTTTGCCCACTCAATTCACTAATCATCCCTTATACTCATGGTAGCACCAGATCTCGCTTACTTTAGCATTACCGTCCTGATCATGAGAAATTTTTACTGCACACCGGCCCATCCATGGGCCAGGTGGTCACCACCTAACCATAATCAAACTTTGTAAGGGTAATCCACCCGATCCACACAGACCCAACATTCTGACTTTATGTGCAATACAACTTATTATCGCATCCGCAGAACATCCCAGCCCGTGCAAATACGTTTAAGCTCGTAGAAAGCTCTATTTTGGACGGTTACCTCGCACCACATCATGGTTATCTTATAACCAAGTTGAACATAGCACAATGCCTGTACTTCACTCAGTACATTCTATCCCACTCGCCCTCTCGGGATGAGGAAGGATGCCTACTTCACCCCTTTGTTGAATTCATACTGCGAATTCTATTTTGGATACCCATGAACCGTAATAGTACCAACACCAACAACTTCAAGATTTAGTACCAGAACCTCTACATGCCAAACTTTATTTCTATTTAGCAGAAAATCTTAAATTTGTCATACCGCAGAGCCTAACTTATGCAGGCATCGTAAACACGATTTTGTAGATCTCGCCACGTAAAACTTCCAACTGTCAACCACGACGTAGAGCATAAAGAACGCAGCCACTCTGTTCATTTTGACAGTCGACATTTATTTCTTATTTTGTATCTTAAGTATTTTGTAATCATCGAAATTTTTCTTTCCTTCTTAAGACATAGCCTGAACACAATCCATGTTTCTGCACCCAGATTTCGCCGAACATAAATCCACAATGATACTAGGGATTCAAAACGTTAATCGTAGAAGAAACTCTTTTCGTTTAATATTCATTCCTTTAATTTTTTTCCCTCTCTTATTTTGTGGTCTTCTTTTATTATTTGGGGCTTATTGGTGTAACCCTGGTGACCATTAGGGCCCCCCTGTTTCCTTATCGTAGGGATGGTGTAGGAACCCCCTGCTATTCTCATCTTATTATGAATATTAATAGTCTCATATGTAATTTCAAGTACTTATACTGTGGTCGGTCGTACGGCATGTGCTGAGTGAGCCTTTTGGCCCGTCGCCTTTCGGACCCCGCCCGTCGGCCCCCCACTGGTCGCCAGACGTGTTGTCTTCCTCTGTGTCCAGACCTCATGTGTAACTTATCTTCATAAATCAAATCTTTTGTAACCCCAAAATGTTGTCTTTTCGCCGCGTCACTTTTAATTATCACAGTTGTGTAGCCGTCACGAGTGCACATAACCTAAATACTTTGTCTAAATACAAGCATTAGTGTCACTTTCTTATTTTTTTTATTTTTTCCTACAAGGTTAACCGTACGTAAAAATATACCAACGACCCTTTTTTTTCGTACATACCAACTACAACAAAAAAAAATGATTTCTATAAACATTTTTTGTCCACAACTACAACTTTTTCACCACTATACGACAAAATATGAATTTTTTTGATTTTATGCCGAAACTTGAGCTAAAGCGCCAGGTGTGTTCACGAAGTCCCCTCGCGTTCACCATTTGCGTTAAATTTTTTTCTTACATAACCTACAAATGAAACAAAATTTTCCAACCTTTTAACACCCAACTCATCGCTGGAATCAAGATTACTGTACATGTTAATGAACACTATCATTGAAATCCTAAAAAGAAACATAAATCATTTAAAACACTTAATCCATTATCGTACGTCATCGTCTTAATTATTCGGGCACGAATATCAGGATACTGTGTCTCACAATCTCTAGAATGTGCACCGCGCGCGTTGGAATTCTATTGTCCTGGTCATTTGTCTCCCCAGTTGTCTCTGCGGACTGGCGCAGATATGAAACCCTTTTTATCTATCTCAAACTATACCATCCAGAACCTCTATTCCCTAAAATCACGTTCGATCCACTGTTCCTGGCGATATACCAGCCCGAGTTCTGCTGTCCCGAGCTCCGATCAATATCCTAACCGCTCTTTTCATCGCCGACAAGTTTTTTTCCAATTACCACTCTATATACCTGCGTGTTTGGTTTAATGCGCTATAGCTCGAGGCTAGGGGTCCCACATACAAAAATCCAGGACGTCTTTGCAAGCGTTTTCCCGGTAATCGCCGTCTGCGGTCATTACTTACATCCTAACAAGGTACAAACAATGTTTCCACCCCGAACTCCCAAAATATCTACACCAATCACCTGTGTAAAACGTATTTTGCACCATCACCTGCGTTGTCATCATCAGCCCGCGGTACAGGTCGGCTGTTCGCTCCGCCGCCGATGATGCCCCATGTCGTTGTCGCAGTTCGTATACCGCGGTTCTTGTGTCTACTTTTGTGCTTTCGGGTTTTACATATTTTGTGGCATAAAAATAATACGTTCCTTATCTATCTTTTCTTTTAAATCATCTTGCTTATTACATATTATCGATCGATCAAAATGTACTTTCGTGTGAGGACCGGACCTGGTTTTGAAACTGTGTTGACACCTTGCCGAGGCGTGTGCATGTTAATATAAATACCCCGGTGGCTACGGAACTACTCAGGATACATTTCAAACCTCTCTGTTCCAACATTAATTCTCTTAGCCATTCCATTTCGCGCCCTTGATTCCTCGTACACTTCGTGTCATCTACCGATTTCATGTAGGTTGCGGACTTGATTCGCCCTCACGACGAATTATCTTATAAGTTATTGTTCAAATGATTCAATATAATTATTATTCCAGCAACCCCGAAAAATCGACAATTAACCCCAGTACGCACACATATTTTCGTATGATTTCCATTTTCCCCATCACTCCTATTTTTAAAGTTTTAGTAGCATCCCGAAGGGTTGAAATATAAAGCTTACCGCTCCTTATGTGTCATTTTTACCAAATGTCGCGCAACTGTACATTTCCTATCACCCAAAACTGATTAAACCTGTAGTCCACGAATAAGGCCAGGCCGATGGCACCATTTACTAGTAGCTAAAACATGGTTTTATCGTGTTTTTTGAAACACAAATCCACCTAATTTTATCTGCTAATACATCAAGACGTTTACAGAATGAAATTGTTTATATGCTGTTATTATGCAATGTAAAGATTTGTTGATCCCCCCTCGAACCTATGTATTCTGGTTATTTTTTTTTGTATTTGAGCTATTAAAACTCTGATATCTTGGTTACGGCTTACACACGCATATACGACACCGAGCCATTATTAACTAGCGCGAGAAGATCCGCTCCGTTTTGTGTGCTCTGCATTATACCGCACTACACACATACCGCGGAGTGTACATCTCCAGCTATTTGTCAATATATTATATGTGGGTCTTATCTCTCTCTTTTTCCCTCCTCGTAGTTGTTGTTTTTCGGTTAGTTGAGCGAATACATACCCCCACACTATTCTATTACCCAATATCCAGTACGCCAACACACCCTGGTCTTTGTGTAGTGCGTAAAATGCAGATCACACAAAACGTATCGTATCTTCTCGCGCCTATTTTAAATAAAGGCTCTTGTCTTATATGCGTGTGAAATCCGTACCAATAATAACATAGTTGTTAGTCAAAACAAAAAAAAATAACCAGAATACATAGTTTCTATGGTGATCAACAAATCATAACAAATTCATAATAACAGCATAATAAACAATTTCATTCTTGTAAACGGTCTTTATTTAATAGCATATAAAATTATTTGATTTTGTATCTAAAAACACGAAAAACATGTTTTATCTAATAGAATGGTTCCTATCGTCTTGCGCTTTATACTTGGTACTACAGGTTATCAGTTGGGTGATAGGAAAATTTACAGTTCTCGACAATTGTAAAAAAAATCACATAATGAATCGGTAAGCTTTAAATATTTCAACCCAACTGGTATGCTACATAAAACTTTAAAAATATGAGTATGTGTACAATGAAAACCATACGAAATATGTTTTCGTACTTTTTTTATTTTCGGAATTTTCGTTTGAAAAAAATTATATTTACATGCTTGAACATATAACTTATATATATTATGTCGTCGTTAGTGCGAACAGATTCTCGCAACCAACATGAAATCGGAGATGACACGACTTTAGCGATGAATCAAGTGCGCGAAATGGAATGCAAGATAATTAATTATGGAAGCAGAGAGTTTGAAATGTAACTGAATTATTTCCGTATCACCGGTAATTATATTAATCATTCACACGCCTCGTCAATGTTGTCAACACATTTTCAAAACCAGTGTCGGTCTCATCACGAAAGACATTTTGATCGATCGATAATAGTTAATAAGCAATATTATTAAAATAAAATATATAAGAGAACTTGTGATTATTTTATGCACAAATATTTAAAACCCGAAATCACAAAAATTATACACAAGAACCGCGTATACGTATTTCGACAACTACATTGTCATCATCTGCGCGAGCTACAGCCTACCTTGTACCTCGTGCTGATGATGACAACGTAGATGTCAAAATACGTTTACACAGTTATTGTGTATAATTTTTGTGATTTCGGGTTTTAAACATTTTTGTACCATGTTATTATGTAAGTAATGACCGCAGATCGAGATTACCATTGAAAACGCATTCAAATACGTCCATTATTTGAATGGTTGGACCATCACGATCTAATCGCATAAAAACCAAACACGCATTATATTATATTGTAATTGGAAAAAAACTATTCGGCGATTAAAAATCGTTAATTAATTAACGAGACTGGACATCAGAACACGTGCTGTATACTCAGTAACAGTTTGGATCGGACGTTATTTTTAGTGAATATAGTTCTGATGATAGTTGGTGAGAAGATGAAAATGGATTCATATCTTCGCCATCTCAGAGACTACTGGGATGACAAATGACCATGACAATATATTCCAACGCTCGCGGTTCACAGTTCAAGAGTTTTAGACACATTGAAGTCCTGATATTCGTTCCCGAATAATTAAGAACGATGACGAGGTAAATTTATAAATTGTTTTAAATGATTTTTTTCTTTTTAGATTTCAATGATATTTCCATTAACATGTACAGTAAACTTGATTCAGCTATGAGTTTTTTGTTAAAATTTGTAAAATTTTTTTCATTTGTATGTATAAAAATTACCTGCAAAGTTTGAACTCGATTGGACTTCGTTAACACGTGGCGCTTTAAGCTCAAAGTTTCGCATAAAATCAAAAAAATTCATATTTTGTCTTATATTTGTTAAAATTTTTATTTGACAAAAAATTTTATAGAATCATTTTTGTTGTATTTTTAATTTACTAAAAAAAAGGTCTTTTTATATTTTTACGTAAGATTAACCTTTTATGAAAAAATAAAAAAATAATAAATTTACACTAATTCTTGTATTTATACAAAGTATTTTATGTTATGTGCACTCTGTGAGCGCTACACAACTGTTTATAATTAAAAGTACGTCGGCGAAAAGACAACAATTTTGGTTACAAAAGTATGTTTATTATTAAGATAAGTAACACATGAGGTTCTGTACACTGATGAAGACCAGACACGACTGTCGGACCAGTGGGGGCCGACGTTCGGTGTCCGAAAGGCTACGTGACCAAAAAGGCTCACTCAGCACATTCCGTACGACCGACCACAGTATAATTCTTAGAATTAACATATTATACTATATAATATTCATAATAATATTATAATAGCAGGGGTTCCTAACACCCCCAACCCTAAATGAAACATGGGGGCCTAATGGTCCCCAGGTTTTACACCAATAATCCCCAAAAATAATAAAATAAGACCACAAAATAAGAGAGGGAAAAAAAATAAAATTAATGAATATAAACTTAAAGATTTTCTTCTACGATTACGTTTTTATCCCTATTATCATTGGAATTATTATCTGCTAAATCTGGTTCATAAACATTGATTGTTTTCATTCTATTTCTTAGAATTAGAATACAAATTACGATTATTACAAATACTAAAGAATACAAAATAATAATATTAAATTCTACTTTCAAAATTAACAGAGTGTCTGCGTTCTTATGCTCTAAGTCTTTTACATTTGATGTTTTACGTGCTAGATCTACAAAATCTTTTACTATTCCAACATCAGTTAGGCTCTGCGGTATTACAAATTTAAGATTTTCTGCTAAAAGAAATAACGAGTTGTCATTAAGATTTTCTGGTACTAAATCTAGATTTATGTTGTTGTTACTATTACTTTTCTTGGTAACAAAATAGAATTCGCAGTATGAATTTCACAATTTGGTGAAGTAGTCAACCTTCCTCCACCCGAGATTTCTATTTTTATAGAATGAACTGAGTTAAGACATGTCATTGTGCAAGATTCAGACTTTGTATAATATAACCATGAATTTGTGCGCGTTAGACCGTGCCAAATAGAGCTTTCTACTGACAAAAACTTTATTTTGCACGTTTCTGGGATTTTCTGCTTATTCGATAAAAGTTGTATTTCACATAATTCAGAATTTGTTCTGTGGTGGATCGGTTGATTACCCTTACAAAGTTTATTATGTTTTAGTTGTTTACACGCTTCCCATTGATTTTCCGTTAGCATAAAAAATTCTCATTATCATTACTTAATGCTAAATAATCTATATCTGGTGCTATCATGATTAAAGTATTATTATTGAATTGGATTGGCAAAGGAATTGGTTTGTATACATTATATTCTTCATTTACTATCAAAGGGATTTTCGCTACAAAAATTAAGAGATGTTCTTTATGTATGACTGAAATATCAGTGATTCGAAAGAGTTGTGGAAGAGATTCTGCTGATAGTTCTATTGGTAAATAAGTTCCTGTAGGTAAATTAATTTTAACTTCCTTAAGTTCTGTTAGAAGTTTATTAGGTGTAAATACATTTGCATAGATGTTACCACTAATTGCTGAGGTTATTAATCCTATGAGGTTCTGCGTTTCGTAAGCATATTGATTTAACATGATTTCGAGTATTACGGATTGTTCTAATAATTTCGTTTTAATTAACGATTCATTAATGTGGACTGAATTTTCATAGATTTGGGCGTACAAAAATAAAACATTATGTTGTAATTTTTCCTGATTTTTTGCTAAATGATATAGTGTATCGTTTGCTTCATTTACTGAGGTTTGTACTATCCTAATCTTATCTTCTATGGAGTTGATATTCTGCTGTTTGTTGTGTTTTAATTCTGTGATTTTCTTAATAATAAAATCGAGATCTAGATTCGATAGCGAACCGTATAATACGCTGGCCAGGCGACTAAGGGCTCGTTCGATTCCGCGACGATTTCTCTCAATTGTCATTTCTCCTATTGAGGATAGAATACTATTGTGATTATTTTCTATTTCGTAAAGATAAGGGAGAGTTGCTTGTGAAAACTGTTGGCATACATGTGGAATGCTAGTGTTACCGTGATAGTTAATTAACTGTAAGCAAACTTTTGCTGTAGAATCATAATATTCCTTTAAAGCTACGTATTTAGAATTATACGTTGTTAAATCCGTAAATGCTACTAGATCCCAATCGGTATGTGAGATTTTTGCCTTGTTTTGAAATTCATAGTAAACTCCTTTATGTTGCGTAAACTTCGTGACATTGAATGTTGAGGTTCCGACTTGAGGCTCTGCTGATTAATGATAACTGATACTCTGAAAGTTATGAATGATGATACTTTAATAGATTTCTATGTACTGTTTTTCTTTTCCCTTTGTATTTTATTACTATATTAACGTTATTAGGTAATATTTCTAAGATTTCATAAGGTCCTGTCCACTTAGGGGTCAATTTATTACGAGGTGCTTTTATTTCCAGATATACTTTATCTCCTACCTCTAAAGGTTTTGTGTGAGATTTTTCATCATAAATTTTCTTAGATTTTTCTTTACTATCAAGGATTCGATTTTTCGCTATTTCCTGAGATTCTTGCATTTTTCTTTTTAATTCGAATTGATAATCTGTATAATTATACTGAGGTTCTGGGGATTTCATTATACTTGTAGGTAATTCTAATTTTCTGCCAAAAAGTAAATCGTAAGGTTGATATCCCGTCGAAGAATGAATACTTGAATTATATGCAAACATAGCATATGGTACATACTCATCCCAATTTGTCTGATCCTTATTTACGAAACTTCTTAGATATTCTCCAAGGGTACGATGGCTTCTTTCTAACGAGCCATTACTCTGAGGATGATATGGACTTGTTGACAACTTTTTTATTTTTAACAAACGACAGACTTCTGTGAAAACATTACTAAGGAATTCTGTTCCACAATCTGTTACTATGCTTTTTGGTAAACCATGAGAACATACGAATCGAGTGACGAAATAATAAGCAACAGTATTGGCTTCATGATTTTCTGAAGGTATTGCCCATGAGTACTTAGTTAAATCGTCTTGTAATGTAATTATATATGAATTGTTTTTACTTGATTTCGGTAAAGGTCCCACGATATCCATAAAAACTTTTTCCAAAGGGGTCGATGATGTCGTTGTTATTATCATTGGAGCTTTGATGTTCTTATTCGAGGTTTTGTTTATTTGGCATGACGGACATCGTTTGATGAAATCTTCTATTTGTTTTTTCATTCCTTTCCAATGATATACATCTTTGATTCTACTGTAGGTTCGTTCTACTCCTTGATGACCTGCGAGAGGAGTGCCGTGGTTTTCTGTGATAATTTTTATCTTCTCCTCTTCACTAAGATTGTCTCTGCTGAATGCGAATACAGTTATCGATGATTTTCTGAAAATATAGCGTAATATTGCTCGAACCTGATCCCAATCTAGTTGGTCTAAACCACATCCTATTTTAGGAACGGCTATTTTGGTAAGGTTGTTCTGTTCGCATATTTCTTTCAAATTAACTAGAGTTTTAAATAGATTTTCATACGTAGATTTTTCCCAATGATTTTCTTTAGTAACTAAATAAAAAATGAATCGGCTTTCTTGCTTTAAATAAGCTACCTCTGTGACTTGTTTTCGTTGCAACTGTAATTCTTCAATTTTACCAAATTTTCTTCTAAATTTACACGCAATTCCTCTTGACATTCTAAGGTCTTTTGATACGCAATGTGCCAAATGGACATTCTCGTCAACTTCAAACAGATCTCCTATGACTTCTTGTACATTAGGTGTTGATGACTTCATTTGCACACTGCATTTAGTATACTTTTCGTAGGTTAATTTATTTGGAATTTCTTCACTGTTTTCATTAACTTCTTTCACTACTGGATTTTCTGCGCTTTCTGGATTATCTGAGTTTTCTTGATTGTCTCGTATTTCGAGATTCTGTTGTAACTCAATACTATTTGTTGGTTCTTTCTCTGATTCGTTTTCAGCTTTTGTTTTCGCTCGGGTCGTTATATGTATTCTACTGAGAGCGTCAGCATTGGTATTATACATTCCTGGTTTATACTGAATTGTATAATCATACTCTTCTAATTTCAATCGCCATCGGGTGAGTCTGGATCCAGGGTCCTTGATATTGAATAGCCAAGTCAATGCTTTATGATCTGTAATGATATTGAATTTCTGACCTAATAAATATGGTCGATATTGTTTTACACCCCATACAATAGCACACAATTCTTTTTCCGTAGCACTATAATTTTGTTCAGCACGATTGAGGGTCCGCGAAGCATATGCAATTGGCAGGTCTTTACCTATTTCTCCTTGAGACAAAACGCATCCTATTGCATAATTGCTAGCATCACACGTGATGTTAAATGGTTTGCCAAAGTCAGGATATTGTAAGAGAGGTTCTTTTGTTAACACAGCTTTAAGTTTTTCGAAAGATTCTTGGCAAAGGTCAGACCAATTGAATGGAATGTCCTTTTTCAATAATATTGTCAAAGGTTTTGCGATACTACCATAGTTTTGAATAAATCTTCTGTAGTAACCAGAGAGTCCTAAAAATGATTTTACTTGTTTTGCATTAATAGGAACAGGAAATTCAAGTACGCTTTTGATTTTCTGAGGGTCTGGACGTACTCCTTGGTCTGTAATTACATGTCCTAGATAATTGACTTCTTTTCTCATAAAAGAACATTTCGATGGCTGAAGCTTCAAGTTAAATTGTCTTATTCGGTCGAATACATCTGTGAGTTTCTTCTCGTGTTCTTTCATGCTTGTTGCGTAAACAATAATATCATCTAGATATACGAAAGCTTTGATTCCCGTAATTCCAGCTAAAACACTATTCATCAAACGCTGAAAAGTAGCTGGAGCTCCTTTTAATCCAAATGGAACTCGAGTAAATTCATAGTGTCCTGCGTCTGTGGAAAAAGCTGTTTTCTCTTGATGTTCTGGATGCATTTTGACTTGGTGATAACCTTGAGCTAAATCCAAAGTGGTGTAGTATTTAGATTTTCCGAGTTGGTCTAAGATGTCTGTGATATTCGGGAGAGGATACGCGTCACCTATTGATATACTGTTGAGTTTCCTGAAATCTACACACACACGATATTTGATTTTTCCTTCGCTATCCGGTTTCTTGGGAACTACTAGTAAAGGCGCGTTCCACGGGCTTTTACTTGGGACGATTACTTGATTTTCTTCGAGTTCTTTGATTTGTCTGTTTATTTCTTGCTTATGACGAAATGGTAGTCTATATGGACGCTCGTTGATGGGTTGTGCAGAAGCTGGCGTGTTTATTTCATGTAGGACCACTTCTGTACTTGACAACCTGTCTCCATCTAGATAGAAAATGTCTGAATACTGATCGCAGATGTTCCGTACGGATTCTTTTTCTTCTGGATTTAGATGATCTGTTTGTATTAATTTCCTTAACAAAGATAATCGGTCTGAATTCACTGCTCTTTGAGGTTCTGTCGTTGATATAAAACATGTTTTCTCTTCTTTATATTCTTCATATGACAGTTCGTTGATTGTCAGAGTTTTAATTTGGACGTTCGCTTCTGATATATTTACTACTGGAATACTGATTCGGTTGTTCTTTGTCTGCGTTATAACGTTTCCACATATTAGATTTTCAGTGATGTTCTGTGAGTGGATTATTAAGTCCAAAGAATCAGGTAAATGACTTACATTTACCATAATTACAGTTTCAGTTCGAGGAGGTATCTGTTGCTCCTGATTATCTGCTAACGTTATTTGATTCGTTTTGAAGTTAATAGATAACTGATTTTTCTTGAAAAACGGTTTTCCTAGAATACCTTCATGTGGTATATGAAAATTCGGATGGACTACATGAAATTCTGCAATAATATCTGTTTTATCCCAATGTAGTGTCAATGATATTCTGCCTAATGTTTGTGTTATCTCTTTGTTTATCCCTGTAAGATTATAACGGATATTTTCATCTACTAGTACTGTAGGGTCAAGACTATTTAGTTTAATTAGGTTTAAATCACTACCAGTATCGACTAAAAATTTTACTTTTCCTGGGATGGTCTGCGAGGTTCTGATAGTTATGTGGTCATTTATTATTGTTGTGCAGGTAAACACTCTTCTAACTGAATTATGGCGGCTTGTAAATTTCCGGCCGGGCGCCCGCCATTGCCCGGTCTTTTGTAGTTTTCCACGTTCTTTGAAGAAGTAGATGGCTCTGCTTGACTTCCAGCATCCTTTTTTGAGTTGACGTATAACCTTTTCCTACATTCTGCTATTTTATGACCTAATTTTTTACAATAATTACAGGTTATTGTACGGACGTCTACAGCTGGTTTCTGATTTTGGTCTTTCATTGGTTTAGACATTTGTATTTTCTTTAGACAATTTTTCGCATAATGTCCTTTCTGACCACAATGATGACAGTTTCCTGTTGTCGGTGAAAATTGGAGGTTCGGTCTGGATGGTCTGTTCTCAGGTTTCAGATATTGTTTGGCACCTCTATTTGATGTTCGGATTCGTTCTTCTTCTCTAGCTGTTTGAATTGCTTTATCAAGATTTTCTGGATTTCGTGCTTTGATAAAATGTTTTAACTCTCCAAGGCCTTCCATAAAGACCTGAATAACTTGTCGATTTATAGTTCTTTCAACTGCTTTTGCTATATCCGGTTGAAGGTCAGCTGTCTCTTGCTCAATAATTAGATTCTGTAATTGTTCTATTCTCATAGAATATGCGAGGACTTCCTCTCCTGGTCTTTGCTTCATGGCATATAGTTCCAAATATAGATATGGCGTCGTTCTCTGCGGTTCCAGATTAGATTTTAATATGTCTCGAAGTTCATCCCACTTTTCAAATGTTCTGTATTTTACGACTTGACGAGCTTTGCCCACTAATCGGGTCTGAATTGCTTGAAGGAGTGTCGGGATTGCTTCTGGTATGACGCATTTGACTGCAAATTCGCATTTTTCGAGAAATATTTCTAGAGTTTCTGTGTCCTTTCCATCAAATGACTCAGGTAGTAACCGTATAGCTTCCTGGAAAGTAATATGAAGACCTTGCTTGCTGTCGTTGATTTTGGATAATCTGGGTACACTTGTCTTATCTGTAATGCCTCGTTGATTTTCTGTTCAATCATTTTCTGGATGTCTTCTGTGTTATCCGGTACTTTATTGTTTTGATTTTCGTTTCCTTGATTTCGGTCGTCCTCCATTACTTTGTTTTGATGGTAGTAATTATATTCCAATTCCAATTCGTTCCAGTCGATTTTTTTTTTCGCTAGGTCCTGGTTTATTTACGTGTTCCATATTTTCAAGATGGTCCGTTGTTGTCGAAGGAGGATTTGTGGTGTCCAAAATACTTTCACACTCGTCCAATAATTTCGACGTAGTGTTTAGAATGTTTTCAGCGCTACCTACTAACCTATTCGACTGATTTAATAGATTCTTACTTGTTCCTAGAGTTTCTGTTTTTCCTACACTTTTACTTCGCCTATGATTTTTTGCTTGATTTCTCGTTTTCCTGTCCGTAAGAAGTGCTAAATTATTTACAAGAGCTTTAGAGGGTTGAAAATCAGGATCACTCGAATGGTCTGAAACAGCTTCGTCACTCATTTATTTCCTAACGACGAATGAGATTTAGAAAATTATCACCTCTAGCAATCGTGAACACTACTATGCTATTATTTCGGATATACTAATTAATTATTTAAAACGATATATTAATTATGTACTCGATAATTAATATATATTTACCAAGGATGCTCTGATAGATAAAATTAAAACAATGGAAGCATGCAAACAATACTAATTAAATCTAGACTTACAAGAAAAATATGGTGAGAGTCTGACACATAATGACCTTGACTTTGTTGACGGATTTTCACGATGTCTTGAATTTCTTCGATTAACTTCTGTAGATTTTTCTGTAATTCGAATTTATCTTGTCGTCGCTCCCACGAAGGCTTGACGTTTCTTCTTTGACGTTCTGCGCTCCGGATCAGCTGGCACGGAGACCAATATAATAATATTGGGTTTCACTTGCTTGTCTGAATGATAATCATCGGTGGCGACACTACGCGTATATTCTGTGTTGTCCGTGTATTATTATACACGACAACGGATCGTAATTATTGCTGATGTCAACGACGGCGACGGGTACGCGTTGCGGCGGCGTCGACGGCGGCGACGATTTCACGGTCACGGTCACGGTCACGACGGCGGCGGCGATAGTAAATCTGTTAGTCGCTGTGTGGCGTTCCGTCGTGGATGATTGACTACTTATGATTTGTGCCACGAGATGTCGTCAGGTTCAGAGTTAACCAGTTTATAATTTTTGAAACTAGATAGCGATACGTTCACGCGAACCGGTTGTTAGTAAAGACGGCGGCGAGTCGGGTGTGGTCGATGACGTAATCGATCGATTCGGGCGGCCAATTGTCACCCTTCACGAATAATAATTAATATTAATACCTGATTTTCTTCTTGATGTTCTTGTATGATGCTTTTGATGCTCTTGATGCTCTTGATGCTCTTGATGCTCTTGATGCTCTTGATGAATCGTGTTCTGTTGACTTTTGAACGGATATTGTCTTTCCGCGGTGAGGTACTGGAATGTTCGAAAACACCGCTGCCACCAAATTGTTATGTGCACTCTGTGAGCGCTACACAACTGTTTATAATTAAAAGTACGTCGGCGAAAAGACAACAATTTTAGTTACAAAAGTATGTTTATTATTAAGATAAGTAACACATGAGGTTCTGTACACTGATGAAGACCAGACACGACTGTCGGACCAGTGGGGGCCGACGTTCGGTGTCCGAAAGGCTACGTGACCAAAAAGGCTCACTCAGCACATTCCGTACGACCGACCACAGTATAATTCTTAGAATTAACATATTATACTATATAATATTCATAATAATATTATAATAGCAGGGGTTCCTAACATTTATTTTACGTTTTTGTGATTATTTAAATTACTATACAATTTAAATATAAACTAATTTATAAATTAGCAATAAAATAATATATAATATAATATTTATTCAAAAAAATTTTTGAGGACTCTAATATTAGAAAGCATAAATTTATATAAGATTTCAGAATGAAACTTAGTTATTCGCTAAACGGTTTTCTCATTACTTCTAATGTGGCATCTTTTGGATACTTTCGACGATAATCTTGTACAGTCTGTAATTAGAAACAATTTTAATTTAAATAATTTATAACATAATTTTAGTACTTAGTACTTACTTTTAGTAAAAATTGTTTTTGAGATTCGTCTTTTGTTATTTTGTTGTTAAATTCTTCCATTAATTTAATACTTCTTTCAGCAGAATCATTAACTACTTTTAAGTTTCTTATAATAAAAGCCCCTTTAAGATATGAATCCATTGATCCCCATTTACTAGGATCAAATTTTAAAAATTCTTTTGAAATTTTAAATCTTTCAAGTAATTTGATGGATTTTTCACCGAAAAGCTTTAACAAAATCGTGTAATTATCATTTTCTAAAAATACTTCTATTTCGTCTCTTTTAAATAATAATTTTTTCGTTGAACAATCGTCATTTTCTTCAAAATCTCCATCTTGATCAGTCATTGTAAACATTTTTTTCACCATCATTTTTTGGTTTCATAATCTATTCTATCATCAAATATAGAAAAAGCTACTGTCTCTTCGTTTAAATAATATAAATGGTTAATTATTTTACCAACAGTAATATCAGAAATATTTTTATTAATTTTTCTATAATCATACAGCTGCCTTAAAAACTCTATATCATTTAAAGGCGCCTCGTGAGCTTTTGGAGAGGAAAACCAATATTTTATATAACATTTTACAATAAATATATTAAGGTCTAATAAAGACTTTTCTTCTTTTTTTGTTAAAATAAATTCTCGGTGAAATAAATATATTTTAATAGAATATATTGCTTTAGCCATCCATCTTGCTAGATGGTACGGTCCAGGCTTTTTAAATTTAATTCCACCTACAGGTACACCTAAAAAAAATATTATGATAAGCTCTAAAAATTCTTTGTAATCATCTCTTGGGAATGTGTTCAATATCATTTGATTACAAAAGTTTAGCACAGTATCTAAATCGTCTCCCAAAATATATTTAATTTCCTTACTATTGTGTCCAGTTGTATAATTTTCTAAATTAATATCAGCCCATTTAGCTTCAAACCGTTTAAATAATGGAATATCTGGTCCAGAAATTGATGAAATATTACATTTTTTAAAAACTGCTGCTAATATGATTTCACATATATGGTGTCTACACCCCAAAAACAAAATTTCTCGCTCTATTTTGTGTTCAAGCAGAACACATGCTCCGTTAATTCGACCAGTATTTGACGCAGTAGTGTCAAATACAAATGCTTGTACTTTATTTAGTAATGACCACTCTTCTATCACATCATAAATCGCAGAACTTATTTCAATACCAGTACCTGAACACAATTCTAGAACACCTAATAATTGCTCTACATTTGGACCTGTGCCTATAATAGCTAATCTGTCAACTAATTTTCCAGATATGTTTTCTAATAATTTCGTATCCCAATGTAAGACTATCGATTCAACATTTAAATTACAAAAATTTTGTTTTACTTTATTGTCATATGATTGGCGATAAGTAGCTCTAGCATTTCTAATGGATGTTTTGTTGATTACAAAATCCAATGGATCCAATGAAACTGCTTCCAAAAAAGATACTAATAAATGAACCGCATCTCTATGACTAATTTTGCACTTATCCAATGCTGCTGATAATCTTGGAGTTAAAATTTCCTTGCGAGCTCTCTTGATACCTGATGGCCCTGGAATTTCAGTATTTTCACGTTCTGATTCAGAAGCCGAGTCTTCAGAGAATGATAGATTTTCGACTAAAAAATAAATTATATTCTTTATATTTGAAAAAAATAGTTTTTTGATACCATATTATGAATAGATTTTGGTTATAAAAATCTAAATTGGTTTAGAAACACCAAATAACACAGCAAAAAAAAAATCGATATTTGAAGATTTGAACCTCGAATATTTATGTTACTACTACGCGCACTGACCATTAAGCTATCATACATGTGATTGCTTGAAGTTGTAAAATTATAATAAGATAATTCTACACATGTAAATACTAAATTAATAAAATTAAATCCCACTTTTAAAATATGCATAAATGACTTACCTGTTAGCATTGACGGTGTGTTTAAAAAGTTTTCTCGTTTTTTTTCTTCTTTTTCTAATCGAGTTCGTCTTTTTTCTTCTTTAGTTGTAAGTGTTTTATCGACTCCTATCATGGAACCTACGCGTCCTTTTTCTCTTTGCTTTAGTAGAAACTGCTTGTCTTCTTCAATTTTTATGATACTCAAAGCATTTTGATGAGCAATATCGAAAAGATCATTTAGTTTATCACAAAAATCTAATTCTTTTTGTCTAACTTTGTCAGTTGATTTATTTTTATTTTTCAATAGATTTCGCCAGTTTACATAAATTCCTTTTAATTTACTTTTGCATTTATGCATTTCTCTTGTTGGAATTCTCGCCTTCTTCCAAAAAATTATACATTCATCAATAACAAGAGTAGCACTGTCATTGAGACTCATATTAGAGATTCTCATGTTATAAAATAAAACTCGTACACAATCACCTATTGATGGCAGTTTACTACCAGTTATTTGATGTTTCATTGAACCTACAAGAAATATTTTATTACGGTTTGGCATCATAAAAGACACTCTTGGCATATAATGTTATAATATATAAAATTAAAAACATTAAAATTATAAAATAAAAAAAATAACACGCACTACAATTTCACTTTTCGATTAACGTACTTTTATAAACAAGTGGAATGATACAAACTGCTATTAAAATAGATTGGTTTGACGTATTCCCCGGGTAGCGACCAATCGTCATTAGTCGAATGCCGAAACTGTACACATTTCTATATATATATTTTTTAATAAAAGATTTAACTTTACGTGAAAATACAAAGAGACCTTTTTTTTAATAAATTAAAAATACAACAAAAATGATTCTATAAAATTTTTTGTCAAATAAAAGTTTTAACAAATATAAGACAAAATATGAATTTTTTTAATTTTATGTGAAACTTTGAGCTTAAAGCGCCACGTGTTAACGAAGTCCAATCGAGTTTAAATTTTGCAGGTAATGTTTATACATACAAATGAAAAAAATTTTGCCCGGCACTCATCAAAATTCAAAAAAAAAAATTATCTTATATAAATAAGAACCACCCTAATATATATGTATATATATATATATATATATATATATATATATATATATATATATATATATATATATTGAAAACGTATTGAATTTAAAAATAAAATTATTGTTTTATTTACAGATCATTCAGGTCCTTTGCGACTTCTACTAAGGATATAAAATATTCTCAATTTTCTACATAATAAATTTTCGCTCCTCTTATTATTTTTAAATCGTATTCCTACCGGTTGATTGTTATTTTGCTTGCTAGTTAACGCGCTTTATACTAGTATACAATTTGCATATTATATTTGTATATATTTTAAGTTTAACAGGTTTATACATTTATATATATATATATATATATATGTAAAATTTCATCCCGTGTGTTATTCACAAACTTTCAAATTAAGACTCACATTTTATCGTGCGTGAGGTAAGCTACGATAGCAACGCAATAACACTAATACCAAACACTGAAGAGATAATCATTTCGTTCTCGAAATTTGTTAGTAATAAGTTTACTATACAATTTATTGATACCTTTAGATTTATGGCATCAAGTTCGGCAAATTTAGCGTTAAACCTTATTTTTAAGGTTAAAGCTTCAAATTTTGGTAAATTTTTTTAAAAATGATGATATATTGTTTGTTACACGTACGGACATATACCCTTATGAGTACACAGATAGCTGGGAAAAATTAGAAAAAAAAATTTACCGACGAAAAATGAATTTTATAACACGTTAGGAGAAACAGGGATAGCGGAGAAAGACTATAATCACGCGAGGAATCTATGGACTCATTTCGGATGTATGACTTTGGGTGATCACAGTAATTTATACCTTAAAATTGATGTTTTGCTGTTGACGGATGTATTTGAAAACTTTTGAGATATTTGCTTATCGTCATACAATTTACATCCGGCGTTTTATTATACAGCACCGGATCTCAGTTTTGACAGTATGCTTAAATATACCATGGTGAAACTCGAACTACTGACGGATTATGATATGATATTAATGTTGGAGGAAGGTATGTTTTCCTATTATTTCTATATTATTATAATTAAAATTATTTATATAAATAACTATTTTATAGTCTTACGCGGTAGATTATTTCAAGCTAATATAAGGTATGGAAAGGCAAACAATATTATGACACCTGATTTCAATATAACTGAGCCAAAGTGGTGGCTTGTGAATCAAGATTGTTAGTATTGATTTTTTAAACTTTAAATTTTTCATAATTATAGATTTTTTAACATAATTTTCGATTTCAGGTAATAATCCTTATGGCTAGGCAATGTCTCAGTATATGCTGCATGAGGTTTTAAATGGGAAGTAGCGACACATCGTGAGTTAAATTATTTAACTGAGACATCACCGATCGGACGAATATACAAGGTGGATATTTCGTATTGGAGTATTTATACAAAAAATCTGGCCAAAAATATTTAATGGGCTTTGCGAAGTTGAAATGAATTTAAAAACTTTAATAAACGAAGCGTTGGAGATTTTCAGAATATCTCAAAACTCTGCAATTGAACGTGAAGGGTTATTTTACTATATATTATTCATATCTATATCTTCACTGGCCGGCGGGTGCTGTGGATGCCAGTTCAACTGTATATGCTTAGATGAAGGTTGTGTATACCAATGGTTTTTTTTTTTTTTTTTTTTAATTTTTTAATTTGCTTTTGTTTAAAAAAAAACATTACAGCAATGCAGTTATTAGGAAATATATACAATGAACTAAATTAGGAAGCCAGCATTAAGGATAAAATTAATGATAAGAAAAATGACGATAGGGGAACGGGAGTTGAGAATATGGTATGGATTAGGAGAGGGGAAACCTAGAGAAGACAGGCGTAAGAAAAGTTGGTGTCTGTCCGAGGAGAGAGGAGGACAATTAAAAACGATATGGCTGAAGTTACAGAATGCCTCCTCTTGGTGTAGTGGGCATAAGGGGGATGAATTTAAAGAAAGATGGAATGCGTGGTGGGGGAGTAAGCTGTGTCCGTTGCGAATACCAATGGTTCCCAATTAGAAATATTAAATACTTAACCATAAATCTGCCGACACTATGTTGGAAACTACTGGTATTGAGTGTTTTTAAACTATTTAAGAGGTACGTCCAGAAAGTAAGTGCCGTTGGGCCAGAAAAACATGTAAAAGTGTAAATTTAAAAATAAATTTTATACAATTTTAGTAAATTACATCCACTACTCTATTTTTCAACATAGTTATCACCATTATTTAAGCACTTATCTTATCGAGGTACTAGTTTTTGTATTCCTTCATCAAAGAAAGATGACGCCTGTGATTGTAACCATGTGTTAAAAGCTTTTTTCACCTCATCATCTTCGTTGAAGTTCTGGCTACCCATAAATGATATTATGTGTAAAAAAAGATGAAAACCACTGGGTGCCAAATCTGGACTGTAGGGTGGATGATTAAATTGTTTCCATGCAAAATCTGCAAGAAGTTGTTTCGTCACATTTGCTGTGTGTGGGCGGGCATTGTTGTGGATGAAAACATGCCTCGTCGTTTATTTTTTATTGCATGGCGTAGTTTTTTAAGCGTCTCGCAAGAAGAATTTGCGTTGATTGTTTGACCACGCGGTAAAAAGTCCACTAACAAAACTCCTTGTCTGTCCCAAACCACCGTACACATTATTTTTCGAGTTGTCAGTGTCTGCTTTTTTTCGTTGATGGTGATGTAGTATGTCTCCACTCCATACTTTGTTCTTTTGATTCAGAGGTGACATGGGAAACCCAAGTCTCGTACCCTGTGACAATACAGCTTAAAAATTTATCGCCATCTTCTTCGTACCGTGACAAAAACTGAAGTGCACTACCCTGACGTTTCACTCTGTGTTCATCAGTAAGAATTTTCGGCACCCAACGTGCACACAATTTTTGAAAATTCAATTTTATTGACACAATTTCATGAAGATGAGAACGGGAAATTTGAGGGAAATGTATCGATAATGACGTTATGGTGAATCTTCAGTTTTCATGAATTTTTTTTTCGACTTCTTGCACCAAAACATCATTAACTATAGATGGTCGCCCAGTTCGTTCTTCATCGTGAACATTTGTACGGCCTTCATTGAAAAGTCGTACCCATCTTCTAACCATTGACTCACTAATTACATTTTCTTCATAAATTTTACAAATTTGACGATGAATATCAGCTGGTTTAATATTTCTTGCATTTAAGAAACGAATCACAGATCGTATTTCACATATAGCGGAATTTTCTATTCGTTTATTCATTTTAAAACACTCTCCACGTGACGTACGAGCACTAACAAGTGGCTTGTGTATCAAAATTGTTAGTATCGATTGTTGAAACTTTAAATTGTTCATAATTATAGTTTTCTTACATCATTCTTCGATTTCAGGTAATAATTTGTACAGATGTCACAATATATACCACATGAAGGTTTTAAATGGAAGTAGCGACACTTCGTGGGTTAAATTATTTAACTGAGATATCACCGATCGGACGAATATACAAGGGGGATATTTCGTACCCTGAGAATCTACACATTGCCCATTTTTACCTGTAAACAGCATAACAGTCGCACAGTGGAGTATTTATACAAAAAACCTGGCCAAAAATATTTAATGGGCTTTATGAAGTTGAAATGAATGTAAAAACTTTAAAACACGAAGTGTTGGAGATATTCAGAAAATTTCAAAACTCTCCAATTGAACGTGAAGGGTAATTTTACAATTTTTCTATATATAAATCATATCTAAAACTTAACGGGTCGGCGGGTGCTGTGGATACCAGTTAAACTGTGTATACTTAATGAAGGTTGTACATAGCAGTGGGTCCCAATTAGAAATATTAGTATATACTTAACCATAGGTCTGCGGACCCTATGTTGGAAACTACTGGTATTGAGTGTTCCTAAATTATTTATATGCGCCAATCATGGACCCAAATTTGATATTTTTTTCATAATTTGAATCTCACTTTCATGTAAAGTAATTCAAAGTTACGTACATACTTTATATACCATTCTAAATTTTGGGGAGGATTTAACCCTCAACCTCTCTGCGATCACATTACTTTCACTATATATATATAAACACGATGATATAAATACATAAAATAAGTTGTTTTGATGGAAACCCCCTTTCCTCGTTCGTCCCTTCAACGATCATCAGACGTGTGTGATTCGTTCGGAGAACAGGCGTACAAAGCCAAACAACTCGCCATGGTTTCCGTACGTATACGAATCACTAGCCTCGTGGAGCGACGGATTTGGTATTCAATAACCAGACTTAGCAACGTCATAATCACAAACTTTCTTCTCGAATCCAACTCATACATTTTGCATAAACATTTATTTCTTATACTTATCTTCATACACACGAATACGTTGATTTACATTGTTGCATTTCAAGATTTCCTATTTTGTTTAAAAGTTTTTTGTATTCTCTAAACGATATAGTGGTGGCAGACGTAATGCAGGTAATATATTATGTGTTTAATTACGTCGATCATTCCCTTGTTTGCGTAGGTGGATGTATCCGGAAGGTTAAAGCTGAGCGTCTATCCGGACCGTGACTGGCGGACGATGAGAACGTCATAGCAACAGCGATAGACACGGTGGAAGACAGAAAGCCCGAGTCGTCATTCCTTGCTGAACAGACACACGCTGAGGTTTGTACAGACTAGCTTAAACCACTGTAGGTACGCCCAAAACATCTCTTGGGTGTTCGTTGGTACAGAGTGTATCTCAGTGGTTTATGTTAAATTATGTCACACCTGTTGACTCTCGCCAACTATATGATATGTTATTGTTATTAAAAGTGAATTTTTAGAAAATGCAATGTTGCAGATTTTCTTCAAGTCTACGAATACTGGAATTTTTCACGATATAATAAGGTGATTTTTTTTTTGTTTGTTTATACGTATATGTTTTATAGGTAAACAACTATTATTTCAATTATTCTAATTCAGAAAGTTATATTGTTAAGTTTAGGGACGTGCGAGTAGTAAAAACTTCGTGACAAATGAATAATTGTTTCTCCTTACGAAATATAGGTTAATACACTTCGTTCGAGGTACATAAGTATAAAAAATAGTACGCAATCATGCTAGGTAAAATAAGTTGTTTGATGGAAACCCCCTTCCTCGTTCGTCCTTTAAACCGTCGCCAGGCGTGTGTTTCGTATGGACAACAGGCGTACAAGACCAAACAACTCACCATGGTTTCCGTTTGTATAAGAATCACTAGCCTCGCAAAACGACGGATTTGTCTCTCATTCAATAACCAGACTTGGCAACGTCATAATCACAAATGTTTTTCTCAAATCCAACTCATTCCTTTTTCATAAATATTTATTTCTTATACAAATCTTCATACACTTATATCCATTGATTTACATTGTTGCATTTCCAGTTTCCCTATTTTTTTTTAAAGTTTTTGTATACGTTAAATGATATAGTGGTGGCAGATGCAATACAGGTAATATATTATGTGTTATATAACGTCGATCATTCCCTTGTTTGTACGCGTAATTAATTTTTACACGACCATTCCTCGATTGTTTGTTGTCTGTTAGTGTGATTATAAGTCCGACATTCAAAACCGTGCACTTGGTTTCATAGTAAATAAGATTGCGCAAATGTGGCGCGTTATGAAAAATCTGCAACACAATATAACGTAAGTACGTGACAAGTCAGATAATTGAAAAAGCATACAATTAATTTAGAAAAGTAGTATCAGAAATAGGAGTTTGTGGTCATTTTTAAGTATAATATGTCTATTATTTGCATTTGTCCAATTTTCATTTGTCGTTATCACGCGCATTGTCGTTATGCTATGATTCATAATACGGACGGGAGATGATCGACGCGCGCGTATAATTAGTTGAGATTGAACACTAACATTCTTAAAACAATGAAAAAAACTTATTCCGGCAGGACGTTATTAGTGATTTTGCTACAAATTTGATTCAAATATTGTGTTGGGTTAGGTTCCCCCTATAGATCGGTTGTGCTCGTTAGCGAGTCGTACATCGTCGAACATCCAGGCTGATGGTGCGACTTGTTAGGACGATCAGCAATCGGGGTGTTTCCCGTCAGACTCTCGCTCGTGGACATGGTGATCGGCGACGGATACTTGGCAGCAAATATAGGCAGCGTTCTACGCGTTAATAGTTGCTAAACGTCTCCCGCTCATAATCCGGCTGTGTTAGAACAGTTCCTGGGGTAGGTTTTGCTTCGTACCGTGGCACAGGAGTCGACATGATCGATAACCAGACCACACAGCAAGAGGTAATAATATGTATCCGGAAGCTTAAAGCTGAGCGTCAATCCGGACCGAGACTGGCGGACGAAGAGAACGTTATAGGAACAGCGATAGACGCGATGGAAGACAGAAAGCCCATGACGTCATCTCTTGCTGAACAGACACATGCTGAGGTTAGTACAGACTAACTCAAACCACTGTAGGTACTCCCAGGACCTGTTTTGAGTGTTCGTTGATACAGAGGGTATCTCGGTGGTTTACGTTAAATTTTGTCACATCTGTTGACTTTCACCAACTATATGATATGTTATTGTTATTAAAAGTGAATTTTAAGAAATGGCAATGTTGAAGATTTTCTTCAAATCCACGAACACTGGAACTTTTTACGATTTATTATGATAAATATTTGTGTTTGGATATACGTATATGGTTTATAGGTTAACGACTATTATTTCAAATATTCTAATTCAGAAAGTTATGTTGTTAAAGTTAAGGACGTGCGAGAAGTAAAAAACTTCGCGACAAATAAATGATTGTTTCTCCTTTTAAAATAAATTTTAATTCACCTCGTTTGAGATACATAATTATAAAAAATAATAAGCGATCAAACTTGATGATTTTTTTTTTGTTTATACGTATATGTTTTATGAGTAAACAACTATTATTTCAATTATTCTATTTCAGAAAGTTATGTTGTAGAGGTTAGGGACGTTTTCGGCTTGTCATTAAATCTGGTTTCGTATGCGCGTTATTATCCGTATTTTCAATGAACAATAAATAAAAATATAAAAATAAAAACAATAATACACGACGATTTGGTTACGCGTGTCAACGCATGTGCGATAATGTTTTAACAGCCGTCTTACTATTCATATACACACACATATGTATATATCTAAATATATATTTAATTGTTACTAAAGATTGAATTTTACCTATCTAGATACCAGCAACAAAAGATATCGTGAATGAAGCGGAAATCAACCTAAAACGCTTTTACGGTATCGCACCACATTTATTTCTACCAGTTGACGAAGCGATGGAGATTTGCAGAAAATTTCAAAACCCTCCAATTGAACGTGAAGGGTAATTTTAAAATTTTTCTATATATTATTCATATCTTAAACTTAACGGGCCGGCGGGTGCTGTGGATGCCAGTTCAACTGTGTATGCTTAGATGAAGGTTGTATATAGCAGTGGTTCCAAATTAGAAATATTATTATATACTTAACTAAAAGTCAGCAGACCTTATGTTGGAAAATACTGGTATTGAGTATTCTTAAACTATTGATATGCGCCAATCATGTACCCACATTTGATATTTTTTTCATAATTACAGTCTTACTTTCATGTAAAGTAATTCAAAATTCCGTACATATTTTATTTTTCATTCTCAATTTCGGGGAGGATTTAACCCCCAACCCCTTTGCGATCACCTTGCTCTCGTTATATATATATCTATATATATATATATATATCTACACGATGATATATATACGTAAATTCAGTTGTTTTGATGGAAACCGCGTTTCCAGTCCGTCCTTTAACCGTCGTCAGGCGTTTGTGTTTCATTCGAACAATAAGCGTACATGACCAAACAACTTGCCATGGTTTCCGTACGTTTAAGAATCACTAGCCTCGCGGAGCGGCGGATTTGTCTCTCATTCAATAACCAGACTTGGCAACGTCATTATCATAAATTTTTTTCTCGAATCCAACTCATACCTTTTTCATAAACATTTACTTTTTATACTTATCTTCATACACTCGAATACGTTAATTTACATTGTTGCATTTCCAGATTTCCTATTTTGAATAAAAGTTTTTGGTATTCTCTAAACGTTATAGTGGTGGCAGATGCACTGCAGGTAATATAATATGTATTTAATAACATTGATCATTCCCTTGTTTGTACGCATAATTAATGTTTACACGGCAATCCCTCTGGATTGTTTGTTGTCTGTTAGTGTGTTTATAAGACCGACTTTCAAAACCGTACACGTATTTTCATAGTATATTAGATTACACAAATGTGGCGCGTTATGATAAATCTGCAACACAATATAACGTAAGTACGTCTCAAGTCAGGTACTTAAAAAAAGCATAAAATAATTTCGATAATTTTTTTGGAACATGGAGGTTGTGGTCATATTATAGTATAATACGTATATTATTTGCATTTGTCCAATTTCGATTTGTCGTTATCACGCGCATTGTCGTTACGCTGCGATGCATATTACTAACAGGGCCTAATCGACAAATCGATTAATCGATAATCGATAAATTTTTGTATTAATTTGTAATCGTTAGTGTGTCTAAGTCACCCACCTCAGTAAATAATTGTTTATTTTTTACTTTTTAAAAAATAATAGCAACCCAACCTTCCGAGGATTGTTTGACAGGATTTCAGGCTAGTGGGTGCATTGCCGATAAAAAAAAAAGATACTCCCCCTCTTGGAACTCACCTTGCCGTGGTGAGGGGGCTTGATCGGTCGTTCGATGAAGCTTAGTGCTATGCCAACGGTGGTGTATTCCACCAGCAGGGTCTCCCATGTTGGTAAGGACTAAGCTGAGAACGTCTTGACTAAGAGTTCTGAGCCGGCCCTTACTTTAATTAGTTGGGGTCGGTAAGGCTGGAGGGAGCCTGCTAGCAGTTAGCAAATCCCTGCCGACCTGGCGGTTAGGTATAAAACGCGGAGAAAGTCACTCCTTAAAACTAAATATGAACGTATATCACAGAAGTATTGTTACCACCCCAGGGTCATCGGAACCCCAGGGGTCGGCAGTAGTGGATGGATCCGGGGTAAAGCCCGGGTCCAACGTAGCGGGTCCACTACGGTCGTCGTTCAGTAACCGCGAGGACACGGGGGTAGTCAACCAGGCCCCCGTCGTTCTAATTGCTACTGGGAAAAACAACGAACAGTGGAGAATAGAAAATAGAAAGAGTATGGTTCAATCAGACAGGCCGCGGCCATTGAAACACGAGCAGCAGCATGAGCAACATCGAAGACCGCTGAAGCAGCACTCGCAAGGGGAAAAGACAAAGAAGGAGAAGATTGAATGTCCGCTTCCAACAGCGGTAGTAGGCGTTTTCAAAAAACGAAAGCTTCAACAAATGGACGAAATTAAAATTGAAGAATGTACTGCTAATAAAAAACTAAAAATACTTAATGTGAAGGACAAACAAAAAAGCAACACAAATGAAAGTGTAAGTGACGTTCTAGAGAGAATGATATGGAATATGGAGATTTTTTTCTCGATTTATTAATTGTTATATTTTTCGTGTAGGATGAAATCAATGCATATCGTTCATCACCATTAAGTGGAAACGAAACCGATGACGAATTGTACACGGAATATATTAAATTAAGCAACCCTAAACAACCAGACGTAAAATTAAAAATTAATGACTGGTTTAACTTAAATACAAGGAAATATTCAGAAGATATAATTACTAAAGGGGTGAATATGAAGTATTTTACTGGTGGTGAAGACATAGATGCGTTTAAAGAGATTATCTCGTTAATTGAGAATGGTACGGACAACGAACAGTTATTAAATACGGATAATCGAAATGAATCACAAGAATTTGTAATTACTCATATTCAATATTTCGATGTGTATGTTATACACATGTGCAGTGTTGTAGTCAAAAGTATTTAAATATTATTGCTAAAGACAGTATTAATAGGGTGTTGACCCCGAGGAATAAATTATATGTTCTCGTATATTGTATAGGTAAATCACATATTTATAATTATAAGTTTATTCTGATAGACAACAGCACTGTATCGGTTCGTATATATACTAAAAATTGTACACAACATACGTTACTAAACATATTTTACAATATAAATTAACATTTTAGATTTGTCCGCCATTGGAGTGGGCTCATTTAGTTTACTTGGCCATAAAAAATTCAACTCGTGAGTTTGTTACGGTTTATGAAATTGAGAAATTCGTTAAGTATGTCATTTTATTTATTTACGTTTGTAATCGGTAGACATTATTGTATTATAGTAATATCAACTTTTTAGACGTTGGTTTCCGTTTTATCTGGATAAACCTGTACTTAACAATATTTGTTCAGCGTTAAGACGCTACGATCAATGTTTTACGAGCTGTCCCAACTTGACCGAAAAAAGCGTTTGGACTATTCACAATGAGTTCATAAAAATTTTTGAAGATGAAACAATGTTTTACGTTAGAAACTATGAGAACATAATAAAATCAGCAATGTCTAATCCTGGTATCTACAATATTAACACATTATTTAATATATGATTTTTAATTGTATTATTGATTTTTTATGACTGATTCCACAAGAAATTGTTATTACCGAATAGTACTTAATGTTTTGTAATCTTTTAACTTGAAAAACAATGCGGTATATAATTTTATGCTTCCATATTTTTGTGTTACAGATCAATTGTCAATTTTAGTGAAAGGTTACGGTTTGTGTTATTTGGGATATGATGAATGTATGTTTGGATAAACAATAAAAATACAATGAATAATGAAGATAATAAGGTTATTTGTGCCTGCAAATAATATTAGGTAATTTTTTGTTTTACTAAAGATTAATATTATTGTGTTAGACAAGTTTTTGAATAAGTTTATAGTTTTGATCTCAAAATTTATTGTTTTCATATATAGTTTTTAAATCTTATATAAAATATTGGTGAATTCACGTTATTATTTTTGTTCATTACAATATGTTTATAGTTTTTGAAGTGATAATGATTTGAAAATTAATACTTTTTGTCTAAACTTTAAATAAAGTTTGTAAAATCATTATAAATATATGAAGTAATTTAAAATGGATTATGAGTGATTCTTTGGATTAAATATTTTTTTTGGATTTTGTATAGATGGGCATATGACACTTTATTTGTTGTAGGTTTAGAACAATACGTCCAATTTAAAATAATAATAAATATATATTAAATTTAAATTTTTAACTATATTTTATTAATCAAGTGTATTATTTTTGTTTATAGATTATTATGAAAATGATATATCACCTACAAATGGAATTTTTATTATTTTTATTTTTTACCTACAATTTCAACTTGTTATTGAAACGTATAATTTTTAACTAAGTTGTATTAGATTATTTGTTATTTGTTAATTTTTTTATAAATGATATGTCTCGTACAAGTGGAATTATATTATTCTTATTGTTTACCAACAATTTTGGCTGGTTAATCAAACGTTGAATATATGAACATTTGTTTACATTGTTTATTCATGTTGTTTATAAAAATTTAATTAAAATGTCTCTATTATTTAAATGTTTTTAATTTTTAAATTATTATCTAATAATTTAATATAAGATATTATATATTATAGAAATTTATTTCTATAACATAATATATATATCTATATATATAATCATGTGTGTGTGTGTATTATCAACTGGAAAGTTCCGATACTTGATTAGTAAATACTTCTTCTTCTGCTGGCATTCATTACTTTTGAAGAGTTTTCGCCGCCATCACGATTTGAAACTCGTTAACTTTTTCATAACCTACGTCTTCATCATCATCGTCTGTATTCCTTTCGTTCTCTAGTAATTTCATTATCTTTGTTTTCTCCCTATTGATTTTTAGTCCTACTTTACCAGCTGCATGTTCCAAGATATGTGCCATTTTTTAGTGTCATTTAACGAGCTTCATAATATGTTTAAATCGTCCGCAAACTCCTTCTGTATTTCTCTTAATGTTTCCTCCAACGCTAAATTAAATAGCATTGAAGACAGCGTGTACCCCTGTTTTAGGCCAGTCCTTACTTGAAATGCTTCCGACAATATATTATCCACTTTTACATGATATTGTGTGTTCTCCATACACATTTTGGTCAGACCTATTAACTTCTTTGGGATCCCAACTTCATCCATTATATTGTACAAATTGTCCCGGAATATACTGTCATAAGCTTCCTTAAAGTCAACAAATAGCTGCCAAATATTTTACCTGTATTCGTGCTTTTTCTCTATGATTTGGCCAATTACTGACAAATGCGTTATCGTTGATCTCCCTTTCCGAAACCCGTACTGGCATCCTCCTAGATTCTCTTCCACATAAGGTTTTTGTCTTAGAGAATATTTTGTATGCTGAATTTAATAATAATATACCTTTATAATTTTCACAAACTGTTTTATCCCCTTTTTTATGTAACGGTATAATTATCGATTCATTCCAAATCGTTGGCACATTTTCATCCTTCCTAATCGTCTGGCATATTTTGAACATGGCGTAATGTAAATGTTTGCCTCCGTATTTTATTAGTTCCGATGGTATACTGTCCGATCCAGGTGCCTTCCAATTTTTTAAACTATCTACTGCTTTATCAGTTTCCTCTTGAGTTACTTCATTCAACATTGGTTCGGCTTTTTGGAAGGTTGTACCTAATGTTGGACTTACTGGTACCTCCGGATTCAATAGTTTTTTAAAGTACTCTTCCCACCTTATAGTTTTTAATTCTGGTTCCATAACTATTTCTCCATCACGATTTTTAACAGCATTCAGGCTTAGGTTGAATTATTTATATTGCCTGATGGTTCTAAAGAAATTCACTAAAGATTAGTGAATACTGATACAGTTTAAATTATTATTTTTGTGATTTTTAAGACTCTATTTCCTATTCAGAATAGTGTTTGTGCGTAGTAACGTAAGTAAATATGTAGTAGTGTAAAATAATTTGAAAATGGAAGTCATAGCTAGTGAAAAATGTACTGTGTTTCTAAAAAACGGGTATGAGTATAAGATTCTTAAAATGTTTAATGATGGTGTATGAAAATAGCCCTGTTACAAAAGTACATGTAAGTGTTTTTTTAAATCGTTTAAATCAGTGATAATACTGAAATTTTCAATGAACACAATCACGGTAAATCCAAAGAACAAGACATTAACCGGCGAAAATTAAGTAATAATCTCAAGGCGAAAGTGGTAGAGGAAATATCGGCGCTGCCATCGAAGCTTGTTTTCAGAGAGTTGAAAAATACTAATATCGATAGTATTAATTTAAATGATATTTCTTTCATAAATAGAAACATAAGGAATGTGTGTTTACGCGTTCTTCCCAACATACCAATAAACATAACTGAAACGAACGCTGGTTTAAATGTAATTAGATTAGCTAATATAAAATTACGTTCAGCATCATGTTATCGAATGCAATGATTTACCATTATTTTTCAATATAGAGTTATGACAAACATATTAAATCTTTAACCAAGAAATTCACATAAGCGACATCTAAAACACCTCGTGGCTCGTTTATGTTATTGTTTTTTGTTTTTTCCGGGACTCAACTTACCTAAATTTTTTTTCCGCACCTAATTTACCGAAAAACGGTAATTTAGGACTCAATTTACCAATTCCGCTCAACATTTCCTTGAACGCTTGTTTCGAATAGTAAAAATTTTTGATCTTCTTTAGGTTATATTGTCGTTTCTCCATAAAGTTGAAATAGGTAACGTCGTTTTTCGCATGGAATTTTTGTATTTAACATCGACGCAGCGGCGTAGGTTAGGTAGTCATGTATTTATAACAATTTTATATATATACACAAAGTGTTTCTTAATTGAATACCGTAAATTCGTACACACATTCAGTGGGTAGACACAACAACGATAGTTTTAAAATTCTTATTCCTAGAATATTAATGGAAATATTAATATTAATGATATTAATGTAAAAATTAATGCTCTAATATATTCCTGCGAAATTCTTAAATAATTAATAATTATAAATATTATTTTATTATTATATTATTAATAATAATAAAACAAGTAATAATTATAGTGGGAAATGTAATACAATGTAAAAACAGGCGTTATAATTCAAATCCGTCTAGTCGTGGTACTCTATTTGAAAGAAATAACAAATTTCTGGGACACGTTTTCGTTTTAAAATTGTTAACGTTTACGAAGTCGCGTACTTTTTCTTTCAATATTATGTACATTACGACGGTGACATATGGTGATTAGGATTCAAAAACACCAAACCTCCTTGCCCGACCCTGTGTAATACAAGTTACTTCTAATTCACGAAAAACGATATTTCAAGAACAATAAATTCCACTAGAAAGTAGAACGTATCGATCTCTCGAAATGTGGAACAATGCTCTCCGTAAGGATTATAGATAATTTGTACAACGTCGGAGGTCTAATCGGATAACAATGACTTATAAATTCATCCGTTTCGGATTTCATCAAACAGTTGGCCGTGGTGTCGGCGAGTATGAAGCTGTAACGGGCTACAAACACAGATTCATCAAGTTTAGAAGCAAATCCGTTAACGTTCAAAATCTGAAATCGATCGATACTGCGAGTGGTTTCATAGTTTTCACACAAAACGGTTTCGAATGTGCTAACATCGTAATAACGCGCATTATGAGTGTTTTGCGGTAAAACTATACGCCAAGTATAATAAATAATGAACGTGATTGTGTTTAGGAGAAGACATCGTGCGGAGACGGATAAATTAGAATTCGTATGTGTGTGCGTGTTACTCATATATATTTACGGACGACAAAAGCATAAATAACGCATAAAACGATAGGAGCTTTATAGGTCTATACACGCGACCAGAATATTTTCACGTATGTCGGAAAAACCGCGAAGTATTCCGAAAATGTATAGGTTCGAGCTACTTAAATTTAAAAAACTCCGCCGAAACAGCAGAAAAAGAAGAATGCGCATTAAAAAACATCCGCGAGATATACACGCATGATACGATAATTTTTAATTTGATTTTCCTTATCCACCAAAACTTCTCCGCATGTCTGCACATAAATAAATCCGTAAAAAGCATTTTTATTCGTATAGAACGAACTTGAAGTTGACGCGTTGAGTAAAACAAAAGAATACCACAATATAATATTTTACAAATGTCCGCTGGTATTTGTGTAGTAAGTATAATACAGATCACACAAAACGTATCGTATCTTCTCGCGCCTATTTTAAATGCACGCTCTTGTCTCATATGCGTGTGAATTCCGTACCAATAATAACATAGTTGTTAGCTGAAAACTAAAAAAATAACCAGAGTACGTAGTTTCTATGGTGATCAACAAATCATATCAAATTCAAAATAACAGCATAATAAACAATTTCATTCTTGTAAACGGTCTTATTTAATAACGCCCACACTGAAATCACATCTCCGGTTCAATCACCATAAATGATTCTACATGCAACAATGTCCCACAACATCAGGACTTAACCACCACAGCTCACTCCTTCTGTGTCAGCCACACTGGCCTGACTAAAATCGTTAATTAATTAACGAGACTGGACATCAGAGCACGTGCTGTATACTCAGTAACAGTACGGATCGGATGTTATTTTTAGTGAATATAGTTCGGATGATAGTTGGTGAGAAGATGAAAATGGATTCATATCTTCGCCATATCAGAGACCACTGGGTTGACAAATAACCATGACAATATATTCCAACGCTCGCAGTTCACAGTTCAAGAGTTTTAGACAGATTGAAGTCCTGATATTCGTTCTCGAATAATTAGGGCGCTGACGAGGTAAATTTATTAATTGTTTTAAATGATTTTTTTCTCTTTGGATTTGAATGATATTTCCGTTAACAAGTACAGTAAACTTAATTCGGCTATGTGGTTTCTGTTAAAATTTGTAATGTAAAATAATCAATAATAATAATTTTAATAAACACATTCAGTAATCTGTATTTTATTTTTTTTTTTACAATTTTATTTGATCTCTGAATTTTTTTAATCAAAGTTGATTTTTTTCAGGGATTTCATTATGCCGTCGTCTAATGAGAATAACTTAGAGACTGATAGACTTTGCTTACGATCGCGATTGGAGTTTGGAAGGTATTTGGATGGACAATTTTAAATACTTGTAAAATTGGATGATGAATTATTAATTACTTACGCTCCTTCTCTTATTATTTTTAAATCGTTGTATTCCAACCGGTTGTTTGTTATTTGGCTTGCTAGTTAACGCGCTATATACTAGTATACAATTTGCATATTATATTTGTAAATATTTTAAGTTTAACAGGTTTATACATATATATATATATATATACGAAAATAAGACTACTTAAAAAGATTTAAAACGTATACATTTTCAAAACAAAACAATATACGATATATACGTATATGTATGTATATAATATAACATTAATTTTTGGATTTAATGGATCATATTGAATATATAAAAAATTGGTTTAAGGTGAACATTTTTTTTCCGTGAGAGACAACATGGTGAGTTTGTTTTCCAAAAATATTCTATATAATTATATAATGTTCGTTTGATAATCGGTCTGATCGCCTACATTTTTAATTAATTTTGACAAAACATTTTAAGTTCAATGACCTCACCTAACCTAACCTGGTATATTTTTGTTAGTGAATCAATAATGAGTTTTGAATGGTAATATAATATAATTTTAAATCTAATATATCAGGACGAGATTCGAAAAGTTAAAGAAATTGATTTTATGGAATAAGTGAGGAATTAGTTAATACATAGGTTATGAATCTTGCATCATTAATTTTGCTCGTACTATGACGGAACCAATGATATCTAATGGGTCGAAAATCGTGACTATTACTGACAATATCTTACGTTTCGTAATGGTTATCTAAAATTCGATATTATTTATATTATTTTGAAACATTTCTTGTATTCTATATCATTTCATATATTTTCGTAGTGCTTTTTTCCAATTCAAGTATTTGCATGTGTACATTTTCTTTATCTGGCATATCAGAAAATAATATTGGATCGTTTGATGTTCATTTACGAAGTTTCAAACCGGCACTATTCAATAACAAAATTAGTTGGTTTCGTAATAATATTGCGTCTTTACTAGTTGATGCTCCACCCAAGTAGTTTAATAATAGTTTGTGTAGTTTTTAATGTGATACATACTTCTGAGTATATGTTATATTTACTTTCAGCTAACTTATTTAAACACGCAGTGACTAGAAATGAGGCTGGTGTTGTACCGTAAGTCACTGTTTATAATTGGTAATAATTAATTAGCTTTTCAGTTTCTTCACGCTATATTCATTTTTGATATTTTCGGTGATATTCATTAATTCACACTTGACGATACATTTTTGAAATATCAGCTGTAAGTGCATAATTACAAGTTCGAAAACAAGCTGAAATATAAATGAGTTCTTCTTGTACGCTTGGTCCTTTAAATAGATCATTATTGAAACTTAAACCAGTTGTAGTTTAGCATGAAAAAAGGGTGAAAAAGGGGACTTTCTAATGCCAAGTGGTGCCATGGTACATACATTTAACACGACCGGCCGTCTTGCTGCTGCCTGTGCTATACCTTTAACAGGCGTAATCGGTACTACTGAAACCGCGTAAACAGATATAACCCTTTATAATTTGCGTAAATTTGCATATTTTTTTAAAATTTATACATATTTGCATAATCATTTTTTGTACTTATAAGAAAACTGCAAAAAAAAATTGTATTTCCGGGAGGTAGGCATCCGTAGGTTCACAAATGATGTTAATCTAATCTCGTACGGTATATATTCCACTTGACTACCTCGACCCTTACAATATTCCTAATATCGTTGTATATTTATTTGAATGAAAAAGAATCTAATATTATTCACCATGCGCATACGCTTCATCCGCGACTGAAATATTTATGACCAGCCTGCTGCCTCACTACCCCATGTCAATCTATGTTAACGATTCGTGTTTTCTCATCTCCCGAGCACCTACCCATTCCCGGTACCTATTTCATTCGGAAGTGCCACGAAATATTTTTAACAACCAACTATTATAAAACATTTTGGTAAAGACAAATTGTTGATAATAACAAAAAGAATTGACATTGTTTAAAACAATATTACCTATTATTATAACAGACGAGGAAAAACGTGAACATGCGTAACAACAAAACTGTTATTTATGTTCATAGAATTTCGAACAGGAAAATAATAAATTGCAACCACTGTCATCTGCAGGGAAATTATTCAAACACTGGCGTTTATAGATGTAATTCGAAAATTTGAAAACACAACATTTTTCAATCCCGTGTTTTACTCACATTTTTTCAAATTAAGACTCACCATTTTATCTGCGTGACGTAGTATAATAAAATAATTTCACAACATAATCAACAACATAATTAATATAATTTAACGTAAAAAAATTGTATGACCGGCCAAGGTATAGTGCATATATAAACATACCGATTCGAATATATCGGGAGTGAAAAATCCATCTCCCTCTTGCCCGTATGTTATCATTATTCAAGAGAGATCTCTTCCCGGATCTACTCCATCATTGTTTTATCACAAAAAAATTCACAAAAAAAAACATAAATAAAATCCACACAATTTAATTTTAATGTTGTTCACTGAACGGACGGACATGGAGAGAGAGACAAAAACTTTTAATTATTCGCCGGGCCGGTATTTACAAATAATCTATGACGTGCGTATGTGAAGGGGGCTATCGGTTGTTATTTCGACCGGTTTTGTGGGAACCGTCGACTATCCCATACGCACAATATACTCGTTACGTTACAAGGCAATGTTGAAGACTTTCTTCAAGTCCACGAACAATGGAATTTTTTACGATATAATAAGTTGATTTTTTGTTTTGTTTATACGTATATGTCTTATAGGTAAACAACTATTATTTCAATTATTCTAATTCAGAATGATATGTTGTTAGGGTTAGGGACGTTTTCGGCTTGTCTTTAAATGTGGTCTCGTATGCGCGTTATTATCCGTATTTTCAATGAAAAATAAATAAAAATATAAAAATAAAAACAATAATACACGACGACATGGTTACGTGAGTCAATGCATGTGCGATAATGTTTTAACAGCCGTCTTACTATTCATAGACACACACATATGTATATATCTAAATATAAATTTAATTGTTACTAAAGATTGAATTTTACCTATCTAGATACCAGCAACAAAAGATATCGTGAATGAAGCGGAAATCTACCTAAAATGCGTTTATGGTATTGCACCACATTTGTTTCTTTCAGTTGACGAAGCGATGGAAATTTTCTGAAAAATTTCAAAACTCTCCAATTGAACGTGAATGGTATTTTACAATTTTTCTATACATAATTCATATCATATAATTAAAGGACCGGCGGGTGCTGTGGATGCCAGTTCAATGTTATGCTTAGATGAAAGTTGTATATAGCAGTGGTTCCTAATTAAAAATATAATTATATACTTCACCATAGGTCCGCGGACCCTATGTTGGAAACTACTGGTATTGAGTGTTCTTGAACTATTTATATGCGCCAAGCATGGACCCAAATTTAATATTTGTATCATAATTTTAATCTTACTTTCATGTAAAGTAATTCAAAATTATGAACATATTTAATATATCATTCTAAATTTCGGGGAGGATTGAACCCCAACCTCTGCGTTCACCTTGCTTTCGTAATATATATATATATATATATATATATATATATATATATATATATATATATACACGATGATATAAATACGTAAAATTAGTTGTTTTGATGGAAACCCCCTTTCCCAGTTCGTCGCTTCAACCGTCGCCAGGCGTGTGTGTTTCGTTCGGACAACAGGCGTACAAGACCAATCAACTCACCATGGTTTCCGTACGTATAAAAATCACTAGCTTCGCGAATCGACGGATTTGTCTCTCATTCAATAACCAGACTTGGCAACGTCATAATCACAAATTTTTTTCTCAAATCTAACTCATACCTTTTTCATAAACATTTATTTCTTATACAAATCTTCATACACATATATCCATTGATTTACATTGTTGCATTTCCAGTTTCCCTATTTTTTTTTTAAAGTTTTTGTATACGTTAAATGATATAGTGATGGCAGATGCAATACAGGTAATATATTATGTTTCTAATTACGTCGATCATTCTTTTGTTTGTATGCGTAATTAATGTTTACACGACAATCGCTCTGGTTTGTTTGTTGTCTGTTAGTGAATTTATAAGACCGACATTCGAAACCGTGCTCATGCTTTCATAGTATATTAGATTGGGCAAATGTAGGGCGTTATGATAAATCTGCAACACAATATAACGTAAGTACGTCTCAAGTCAGGTACTTGAAAAAGCATATAATTAATTTAGAAAAGTAGTACCGAAAAGAGGAGGTTGTGGTCATTTTATAGTATAATATGTCTATTATTTGCATTCGTCCAATTTTGATTTGTCGTTATTACGGACGGGAGATGATCGACGCACACATATAATTAGTTGAGATTGAACACTAACGTTCTAAAACAATGAAAAAAACATATTCTGGCAGGACGTTATTATTGATTTTGCTTCAAATTTGGTTATATATTAGGTTGTGTTAGGTTCCCCCTATAGATAGGTTGTGCTCGTTAACGATTCGTACATCGTCGACCATCCAGGCTGATGGTGCGACTTGTCATGACGGGCAGCCATCGGGGTCATTCGCGTCGGACTCTCGCTCGTGGACATGGTGATCGGCGACGGATACATGGCAGTGAATATTGACAGCGCTCTACGCGTGAATAGTTGAAACACGTCTCCCGCTCTTACTCCGGCTGTGTTAGAATCGTTCTTGTGGTAGATTTGCTTGGTACCGTGACACGGGAGTCGACATGATTGTCGGCCAGACCACACGGGCAGAGGTAATGAAATGTATCCGGAAGCTTAAAGCTGAGCGTCAATCCGGACCGTGACTGGAGGACGATGAGAACGTTATAGCAACAGCGATAGACGCGATGGAAGACAGATAGCCCGTGACGTCATCCCTCACTGAACAGACACATGCTGAGGTTAGTACAGACTAACTCAAACCACTGTAGGTACTCCCAGGACCTGTTTTGAGTGTTCGTTGGTACAAAGGGTATCTCGGTGGTTTACGTTAAATTGTTAAAACAAGACACATGTTGACTCTCGCCAACTATACGATATGTTATTGTCATTAAAAGTGAATTTTTAGAAAAGGCAATGTTGAAGATTTTCTTCAAAACCACGAACACTGGAATTTTTTACGATATAATAAGATGATTTCTTTTTTTGTTTATACGTATATGTCTTATGGGTAAACAACTATTATTTCAATTATTTAATCTTAGAAAGTTATGTTGTAGAGGTTAGGGACGTTTTCGGCTTGTCTTTAAATTTGATCTCGTATGCGCGTTATTATCACGATCACCTTGCGATCACCTTGCTCTCGTTATATATATCTACACGATGATATATATATACGTAAAATCAGTTGTTTTTATGGAAACCCCCTTTCTTCATTCGTCCCATCAACCGTCGCCAGGCGTGTGTGTTTCGTTCGGACAACAGGCGTACAAGACCAAACAACTCACCATGGTTTCCGTACGTATACGAATCACTAGCCTCGCGGATCGAATGATTTGTCTCTCATTTAACAGCTAGCCTTGGCAACGTCATAATCACAAATTTTTTTCTCGAACCAAACCCATATTTTTTCATATTCATTTACTTCATATACTTATCTTCACACACTTATACGTTGATTTACATTGTTGCATTTCCAGTTTAAATGTTTATAGTATTCGTTAAACGATATAGTGGTGGCAGATGCAATGCAGGTAATATATTATATGTTTAATAACGTCGATTATTCCCTTGTTTGTACGCGTAATTTATAATTACACAACAATCCCTATGGATTAAATGTTGTCTGTAAGTGTGTTATAGGACCGACCTTTCAA
>CM032339.1:614686-640922 GCA_019022885.1 Schlechtendalia chinensis | reverse complement strand
GGCTGTAGCTCGCGCAGATGATGACAATGTAGTTGTCGAAATACGTATACGCGGTTCTTGTGTATAATTTTTGTGATTTCGGGTTTTAAATATTTGTGCATAAAATAATCACAAGTTCTCTATATATTTTATTTTAATAATATTGCTTATTAACTATTATCGATCGATCAAAATGTCTTTCGTGATGAGACCGACACTGGTTTTGAAAATGTGTTGACAACATTGACGAGGCGTGTGAATGATTAATATAATTACCGGTGATACGGAAATAATTCAGTTACATTTCAAACTCTCTGCTTCCATAATTAATTATCTTGCATTCCATTTCGCGCACTTGATTCATCGCTAAAGTCGTGTCATCTCCGATTTCATGTTGGTTGCGAGAATCTGTTCGCACTAACGACGACATAATATATATAAGTTATATGTTCAAGCATGTATAAATATAATTTTTTTCAAACGAAAATTCCGAAAATAAATAAAGTACGAAAACATATTTCGTATGGTTTTCATTGTACACATACTCATATTTTTAAAGTTTTATGTAGCATACCAGTTGGGTTGAAATATTTAAAGCTTACCGATTCATTATGTGTATTTTTTTACAATTGTCGAGAACTGTAAATTTTCCTATCACCCAACTGATAACCTGTAGTACCAAGTATAAAGCGCAAGACGATAGGAACCATTCTATTAGATAAAACATGTTTTTCGTGTTTTTAGATACAAAATCAAAATAATTTTATATGCTATTAAATAAAGACCGTTTACAAGAATGAAATTGTTTATTATGCTGTTATTATGAATTTGTTATGATTTGTTGATCACCATAGAAACTATGTATTCTGGTTATTTTTTTTTGTTTTGAGCTAACAACTATGTTATTATTGGTACGGATTTCACACGCATATAAGACAAGAGCCTGTATTTAAAATAGGCGCGAGAAGATACGATACGTTTTGTGTGATCTGCATTTTACGCACTACACAAATACCAGCGGAGTGTATTCTACAGATATTTGTAATATATTATTTTGTGGGTATTCTTTTGTTATACTCAACGCGTAAACTTCGAGTTCACCTTTTATGAATAATAATGCGTTTTACGGATTTCTTATTTGCTGACATGCGGAGAAGTTTTGACAGATATCGAAAATCAAATTAAAAACTATCGTATCGTGCGCGTATATCTCGCGGACGTTTTTTAATGCGCATCCTTATTTTTCGGCCGTTTCGGCGGAAATTTTAAAAATAAGTAGCTCGAAACCATACATTTCCGGAATACTTCGCGGCGTGTCCGACATACTTGAAAATATCCTGGGCGCGTGTAAAGCCTATATCGTTTTATGCGTTATTTACGCTTTTGTCGTCCGTAAATATATATGAGGCAATCACACACACATACAAATTCCAATTTATCCGTCTCCGTACGAAGTCCTCTTCTAAACACAATCATTTGGCGTATCGTGTTACCGCAAAACACTCATAATGCACGTTATTACGATGTTAGTGCATTCCAAATCGTTTTGTGTGAAAACTATGAAACCACTCGCATTATCGATCGATTTGAACATTAACGGATTTTCTTCTGAACTTGTTGAATCTGTGTTTGTTGCCAGATAAAGATTTGTATTCGCTGACACCGCGACCAATTGTTTGATGAAAACTGCAACGGCCGATTTGATAAGTCATTGTTATCCGATTAGACCTCCGACGTTGTACAAATTATCTATAATCCATACGGAGAGCATTGTTGTACATTTCGAGCGATCGATACGTTCTACTTTCTAGTGGAATTTATTGTTCTTGAAATATCGAGTTTCGTGTATTAGAATTAACTAGTGTTATACAGGGTCGGGCAAGGAGTTTTGGTGTTTTTGAAACCTTATCGCTAAAGCGCTGATTTATATGCCTTAAAAACCTACCAAATATGCGTTAAAAAATCTTAAATTTGCATTAATATATGCACTAAAATGTTGCATGTATAAAAAAAAATATGCACCAAAAAATTACAATCTTTTTCCATAAAATAATAATAAATTATTATTATAATAATTAATTTAAATGATTACATTTGTTCTAAAAATAATTATTGTTTCGGGTAAAAATCCAAAATTAGATTTTATATATATTAAATTCGCATCCAATGATTTGTCCTCTAAAACATCTTGAGCCATTTGTATAGAAATTGCATCATCTTGGTTTAACTGCTTGACAATACTACGAATTTGCTCTGTTTTCACAATAGTATATAGCAGCGTCTAGCCATGTCCCCCGACGAGTGATGATCGGTTCTGGCGGTAAAGGCAGATCAGGTGCTTCATTTTTAAAAAAAGCAACGCGATAAGGAGATTTAAAAAAAAAAATTTTACATTTGATATAACTTTGTCCCCATTCGGAAAACATTTTTTTACTTCTTCAGCTGTAAGATGTAATCCATGAGCTAAACAAGTAACGTGGAGTATTTTAGAGTAAAATGCCTTGATTTCACCGGCTGCTTTTACCATATACGGCGCAGCATCACTCAAAAATAACAGTACAAAATCATGTTGTATATCTTCAGGCCACAATAAATTTAGAGGTTTTTCAAATAGTTTTGAATTAGTGGAGTAATTTGCTTTGTCCAAAACTTCAGAATTTAATAACATCGTTGTACCTGGACCATCAGTTTCTAATGTTCCGATGATGACATTGGCGACATATCGCCCTTCAATATCTGTAGTTTCGTCAATTGACAACCACACCTTTTTTCCTTCGACTTTATTACGAATTTTATTCATTGTTTCAATATAGCAATCATTTAAATAATTTTTACGAATTGTCGATTCATCGGATATTTTTTTGAGAGTATATTTTTCCAAAAATGATTTGAAATGTGTATCGTTAAGTTTTTTTAGCGGAATATTTGCCGAAACCAGTGCTTTGCATAAATCTACACAAAATGGATCTTTATTCAATACTATATTAGTGAGTAAACTTTGAACATTTTGTTTTTTAGTCTGGCTTAAACTTACAGATTTTAAATGCTTTTCAGTTTTATTATGTTGTGTAATTGAATATCGTTTATCGTGGCCAACTTTTACTTCACATAATTTGCACAGTATTACTTGACCATCGGTTGAAAAAATATTCTCGCCAAATTCACGCACATAACTACGAAGACGACTCGATAAAGACGATTTTTCTTTTGGCATCTTGAAAAAATATAATACACGAATACACGCACTACGACAAACACGAACACACGGTTGATACTAAATATTTTTACAGAATGAAATAATATTATTGGTCTGATACCGAAACCGATATTTTCTGAGTATTCGTATATATTATTTGATTATTTCACCTAATAATCTTCTAAGGGCCAAGACTCTACACACAATAAAATGAAATATGACAAACCAGACCGACAAACGAGCATTTCCCACAAAATCTGAGAGCGATAAGATTTTCTTCTTAAAAGATATTTATTTATTTTTTTTGTAACAGTAATTACTTCAAAAATGTTTAAAAATCAAATTAACACCAAAATATGCACTCTAAGATGAAATATGCAATTAAAATTGTTAAATAAGCTCTTAAAAATTAAAAATGTCGAAATATGCAAAATTTGCACTAAAAAAATTTCATTGTTTAAATCGTAATGCCAAGAAACAAATTTCGTGATCACTTAGCATATCATACAATAAACCAAAATACATATGCAATTGCATACAAATCCGTGCTCTACTTATCGCCATATGTCGCCGTCGTAATGTACATAATATTGAAAGAAAAAATGCGCGACGTTAACGTTAACAATTTTAGAACGAAAACGTGTCCCGGCAATTTGATATTTCCTTCAAAACGAGTACCACGACTAGACATATTTGAATTATAACGCCGGTTTTCACATTGTACTTCATTACACGTACGAGGATTGTATACTGTGTGCGTCGCATTACATTATCCACTATAATTATGATTAGTGTAAATAATTACAACTATTAGTGGAATAGTTACTACTAACCTATTATTTTTGTGTGAAAAATATGAAACCACTCGCAGTATCGATCGATTTCGGATTTTGAACGTTAACGGATTTTCTTCTGAACTTATTGAGATTTGTACTCGCCGACACCGCAACCACAGAACTTCCTGGCTACGCCGCTGCGTCAACGTGACATACAAACGACGTGACCCATTTCAACATTGTGGAAAATCGAAAATATAACTTAAAGAAGATGAAACATTTTTAATATTCTTTACAAACGTTGTGGGAAATTTAGAGCGGAATTGTAAAATTAGGTCTTAAATAACACTTTTTCGGTAAATTAGGTGCCGGAAAAAAAATATTAGGTAAGTTGAGACATGGCAAAAAACAAAAAAACAATAAAAGAAACGAGCAGCGTGGTGTTTTAAATGTCACTTATATGAATTTTTGTTTAAACTGAAAGCTAATAAAAAACGAAATGTCTATGTTTACAAAGTATAAATTGTGTTTAAACTGAAAACTAATAAAAAACGAAATGTTTATGTGTACAGGGTGTAAATGAAACGAGTTTTGGCCGTTAGTCGGTTATGTTCTGTATGGGCGAGAAAACAAAGACACCATGACGTGCAAATAAAAGACGATTCCGATTTACACGTCGATGAAGCCTTCACCGTGCCATGATCGGGGGTCAGGTCATGATGACTGTGCGTCCACCTCCGTTGTTACCGGTCAGCAGTCATTATCGCCATTGATTGAAATGTGTAATGCGTCGGCTGATTCAAGAACGTATAAAACGTCCCAGTTCTTTTTCACCTCTGTTCCGCAGTACTTTCCCCTCTCGTTGTTTTAAACTGAACTATTAATGTTCGTGGAGTAGATACGTTTTCCGTCCCCGCGGCGATGCTCGTGACCCGACAGGTGAGAGCACCATGGGCAACTACATTTTTTTCTCTACGCTTGAGCTGTTTTTGTTTTTTATTCAATTATACGTGATCCCCACATGTTTTCTTCTTTTTTTCTACGTGCATGATTTCTTTATTTTCGTATGAGTTTTTGTATTCGTGTGTGCGCATAATATTGAGAGGTAGAGCGTAAATTGTTGTCCCCGTGTCTACCGAGCGTGGGACACTCCCTCCGGAGGTTTTATTCGAACGTGATAAAATAAAACAATGCGTTTAATTTTTCTGTTTTGTGGTATTGTTTTTGATTTCTTTTCTCACGGCGTTTTTACGCCAGCCCGAGCTTTTCTCCGCGATAACGTCAATAAATGATATATTTTTAATTATACATCGTCTTTATTTATTTGACGAAGAAATCCGGCGTGTGTTCAAAGACCTAACCACAGGTTGGCGACCCTATATTAAATGGTATTCGCCACCGAGCGATCTGACCGGAAGCAGCAGAACGTCTCAACACTTTCTTCCGTTTTCCTTTGTCTCCAATATTTTGGACTTGACCTATTTACTCGATAAATGACATTCTAAACCTAATAATATTATTTTCCACTTTTCTACACGTTTTATTCGAGTGATTACTAAAAAAAAAAAAAACGGTTATTTCTTGTTAGTTATAAAAACTTTTTAGTAACCTGAAAATAACAAATACCACATGATGTATTGCAAAAAATCAATTAAGAGGGGGTCTTCGGTTCAAACCCCTACTCTTGAGTTTTTCTAAAGTGAAAAATTGTGCAAGATAATTTTAATTATTGTCCAGTTACGTTTTACATTTGTTTGATGATTTTCATTGTCAAAAAAGTTCGTTTGTCAAAAAATTTATCACGATATCAACGTATCAATTTCAATTGTAGCTTGATTTTACACAGCATCATTATTTTCTGATCGATCAGGTTGCTGCATATCAACAGGTCGATCGCGACTCACTTTTGTCTTTTCTTTATTTTGTTTCACGGAAACATAAAATATAGTTTTTATAAAGTGTGACTTGTACTTGATTATTCCTCAAATATAAAAATTAATTACAATCACACTGCTCGATTTATGATATTAATAAATAAATAAATATTATTCGTTATATTTTTCTTTCGCAATTAAATACTTACGAAAAACTTATTTTCGTTATCGACCCAGGCCGCATCAACTGGTGTTCTTATCGTATTGTAAATACCACTGGACAGCAACAACAGCGGCCATTTTCACATATTATAAATCTTATTTAATAGTAAAGTTTTTTTTTTTTGGTAATTATTAAGTCGAAAGGTCAATGTCGATCGTGACAATCCAGAAAAACTCGGAGGTCAATCTTAAGTTCATAGTTGGCCACCCCTGGTCTAATATATTAAGTTATATATAAAGTTTATATTATTTGAAATTCAAATAACTCATTAAAACGAATTTATTCAATTTATTTAACAAATTAAAAGAGTACAAAACATTTAGTTACATTTCGTAATTAGCATATTCTTTTTTGACACTAAATAAAACTTTATAATGTTTTTCATAAATCTATAAAAAATAAAACAAGGCACAAAAAAACATAAATGTTTAGCAATTAAATGCTTGTATTTCTCCAATATATGACGATCATATGGGAATTAACATCTTAAAACTATAAAAAGTAATTTTCAAAAAAATTAAAAATTTGACAATTGATTCAAACTTATTAATATTTCATAAACTTTTTAATTTAAAATAAATTTATATATATATATATATATATATATATATATAGGAAGAAATTTAATATTCGATATTCGTATTCTGATGATATATAAAACACTAAATAAGTTATATAGATCTCTATATGACTGAATACTTCTGTAAGTAAGTTTTGTTTTTCGTAATTAAAACAAAACTATATCAGCATGTACCATTATCACCGTAATACGCCTTAACACACAAATGGATTTCACTGTGAGTATACTGCTACAAATGATCTACCAGAACATATCAGTTAATTATAAGCAAAAATCATCAAAACCCATTAGTGTACTTAGGAGTAAAGCAGTGTATATATAAAGAAGTATATGCTAAACAACATCATGTTTACTAAATAAAATGAAAAACAGTTATATACTAGAGACATTATAATTTAATTATTATATGCAACATGAATAAACAATATAAACAAATAAACAAATACAACAATGTTCATATATTCAACGTTTGATTAACCAGCCGAAATTGTTGGTAAACAATAAGAATAATATAATTCCACTTGTACGAGACATATCATTAATAAAAAAATTAACAAATAATCAAATACAACTTAGTTAAAGATTATACTTTTCAATAACAAGTTCAAGTTGTAGGTAATCAATAAAAATAATAAAACTTCAATTGTTGGTGATATATCATTTTCATAATAATCTATAAACAAAAATAACACACTTGATTAATAAAATATAGTTAAAAAAGTAATCATTTTATTTATTAGATATTTATTATTATTTTAAATTGGACGTATTGTTCTAAACCTACTACAAATAAAGTGTCATATGCCCATTCATACAAAATACAAAAAAAAATTATATCCAAAGATTCACTCATAATACATTTTAAATTACTTCATATATTTATAATGATTTTACACACTTTATTTAAAGTTTAGAAAAAATTATTAATTTTGATAAATAAAATAAAAAACTAATTATTATAATAATTAAATAAAAAACTATAAATATATTGTAAAGAACAAAAATAATAACATTAATTCACCAACATTTTATATAAGATTTAAAAATTATATATGAAAACAATAAATTTTGAGATCAAAACTATAAACTTATTCAAAAATTTGTCTAATACAATAATATCAATCTTTAGTAAAATAAAAAATTACCTAAAATTAATTGCAGACACAACTAAACCTAATATAATATCTTCATTATTCATTCCATTTTTGTTGTTTATCCGAACATACATTCATCATATCCCAAATAACACAAACCGTAACCTTTCACTAAAATTGACAATTGATCTGTAACACAAAAATATTTTAATAACATTAAAATCATATATTAAATAATGTGTTAATATTGTAGATACCAGGATTAGACATTGCTGATTTTATTATGTTCTCATAGTTTCTAACGTAAAACATTGTTTCATCTTCAAAAATTTTTATGAAATCATCGTGAATAGTCCAAACGCTTTTTTCGTTCAAGTTGGGACAGCTCGTAAAACATTGATCGTAGCGTCTTAACGCTGAACAAATATTGTTAAGTACGGGTTTATCCATATAAAACGGAAACCAACGTCTAAAAAGTTGATATTACTATAATACAATAATGCCTACCGATTACAAACGTAAATAAATAAAATGACATACTTAACGAATTTCTCAATTTCATAAACCGTAACAAACTCACGAGTAGAATTTTTTATGGCCAAGTAAACTAAATGAGCCCACTCCAATGGCGGACAAATCTAAAATGTTATTTATATTGTAAAATTTGTTTAGTAACGTATGTTGTGTACAATTTTTAGTATATACGAACCGATACAGTGCTGTTGTCTATCAGAATAAACTTATAATTATAAATATGTGATTTACCTATACACTATACGAGAACATATAACTTATTCCTCGGGTTCAACACCCTATTAATACTGTCTTTAACAATAATATTTAAATACTTTCGACTACAACACTGCACGTGTATACAACATACACATCAAAATATTGATTATGAATAATTACAAATTCTTGTGATTCATTTCGATTATCCGTATTTAATAACTGTTCGTTGTCCGTACCATTCTCAATTAACGAGATAATCCGTATAAACGCATCTATGTCTTCACCACCAGTAAAATACTTCATATTCACCCCTTTAGTAATTATATCTTCTGAATATTTCCTTGTATTTAGGTTAAACCAGTCATTAATTTTTAATTTTACGTCTGGTTGTTTAGGTTTGCTTAATTTAATATATTCCGTATACAATTCGTCATCGGTTTCGTTTCCACTTAATGGTGATGAACGATATGCATTGATTTCATCCTACACGAAAAATATAACAATTAATAAATCGAGAAAAAAATCTCCATATTCCATATCATTCTCTCTAGAACGTCACTTACACTTTCATTTGTGTTGCTTTTTTGTTTGTCCTTCACTTTAAGTATTTTTAGTTTTTTATTAGCAGTACATTCTTCAATTTTAATTTCGTCCATTTGTTGAAGCTTTCGTTTTTTGAAAACGCCTACTACCGCTGTTGGAAGCGGACATTCAATCTTCTCCTTCATTGTCTTTTCCCCTTGCGAGTGCTGCTTCAGCGGTCTTCGATGTTGCTCATGCTGCTGCTCGTGTTTCAATGGCCGCGGCCTGTCTGATCGTACCATACTCTTTCTATTTTCTATTCTCCACTGTTCGTTGTTTTTCCCAGTAGCAATTAGAACGACGGGGGCCTGGTTGACTACCCCCGTGTCCTCGCGGTTACTGAACGACGACCGTAGTGGACCCGCTACGTTGGACCCGGGCTTTACCCCGGATCCATCCACTACTGCCGACCCCTGGGGTTCCGATGACCCTGGGGTGGTAACAATACTTCTGTTATATACGTTCATATTTAGTTTTAAGGAGTGACTTTCTCCGCGTTTTATACCTAACCGCCAGGTCGGCAGGGATTTGCTAACTGCTAGCAGGCTCCCTCCAGCCTTACCGACCCCAACTAATTAAAGTAAGGGCCGGCTCAGAACTCTTAGTCAAGACGTTCTCTGCTTAGTCCGTACCAACATGGGAGACCCTGCTGGTGGAATACACCACCGTTGGCATAGCACTAAGCTTCATCGAACGACCGATCAAGCCCCCTCACCACGGCAAGGTGAGTTCCAAGAGGGGGAGTCTTTTTTTTTATCGGCAATGCACCCACTACCCTGAAATCCTGTCAAACAATCCTAGGAATGTTGGGTTGCTATTATTTATTAAAAAGCGAAAAATAAACAATTAATTACTGGAGTGGGTCACCCAGACACCCTAACGATTACAAATTAATATATAGAAGAGTACCGCAAAACAGTGATCTCCGCTCCTTCACTTTCAAAAAAAAAACTATTAAACATTTTCGGGTGGGCCATAATCTTCCTTCCTCTGCTATAGCGTTGCGTTGTAACTATCCTCTATAGAGACTGCCCTTCGCTCTCAGCTTCCTCCTTTGCACCTATCACAGTCAGGGCCATCGCTTCCCACTTGCAACATGTGGACGTACGAAATCTCGCGGCCGATAACAACCTATGATGCGCATAAGGTCGTCTCTGGTGCACTCGAATGCCACGCAACAAACGATCGTGTAAAAAGCGTCGTCATCCTACTCGCTCTCCGGATCACAGCCGATCCGGTGTAGTAACCGTTTGAAATGGGGGGAACCTTACCTAACGTAACCTTTGAATCAAATTTGAAACAAAATCAATAATAACGATCCGCCGGAATATGTTTTTTTCAGTGTTTTAAAAACGTTAGTGTTCAATCTCAACTAATTATACCCGCGCGTCGATTAGTCCCCTTTCGAATATGCATCGCAACGTAACAACAATGCGCGTGATAACGACAAATCGAAATTAGACAAATGCAAATAATATACGTATTATACCATAATATGACCACAACCTCCTCCTTCCGAAAAAAGTATCGAAACTATTTTATGCTTTTTTTAAGTACTTGAAATTAGACGTACTTACGTTATATTGTGTTGCAGATTTATCATAACGCGTCACATTTGCGCAATCTAATATACTATGAAAGCACGTGCACGGTTTTGAAAGTCGGTCTTATAAACACACTAACAGACAACATTTAATCCATAAAGATTGACGTGTAATTATTAATTACGCGTACAAACAAGGGAATAATCGACGTTATTAAACATATAATATATTACCTGCATTGCATCTGCCACCACTATATCGTTTAACGAATACTATAAACATTTAAACTGGAAATGCAACAATGTAAATTAACGTATAAGTGTGTGAAGATAAGTATATGAAGTAAATGAATATGAAAAAATATGGGTTTGGTTCGAGAAAAAAATTTGTGATTATGACGTTGCCAAGGTATTAAATGAGAGACAAATCATTCGATCCGCGAGGCTAGTGATTCGTATACGTACGGAAACCATGGTGAGTTGTTTGGTCTTGTACGCCTGTTGTCCGAACGAAACACACACGCCTGGCGACGGTTGATGGGACGAATGAAGAAAGGGGGTTTCCATAAAAACAACTGATTTTACGTATATATATATATCATCGTGTAGATATATATAACGAGAGCAAGGTGATCGCAAGGTGATCGCGATAATAACGCGCATACGAGACCAAATTTAAAGACAAGCCGAAAACGTCCCTAACCTCTACAACATAACTTTCTAAGATTGAATAATTGAAATAATAGTTGTTTACCCATAAGACATATATGTATTAAAAAAAAAAAAATCATCTTATTATATCGTAAAAAATTCCAGTGTTCGTGGTTTTGAAGAAAATCTTCAACATTGCCTTTTCTAAAAATTCACTTTTAATGACAATAACATATCATATAGTTGGCGAGAGTCAACATGTGTCTTGTTTTAACAATTTAACGTAAACCACCGAGATACCCTTTGTACCAACGAACACTCAAAACAGGTCCTGGGAGTACCTACTGTGGTTTGAGTTAGTCTGTACTAACCTCAGCATGTGTCTGTTCAGCAAGGGATGACGTCACGGGCTATCTGTCTTCCATCGCGTCTATCGCTGTTCCTATAACGTTCTCATCGTCCGCCAGTCACGGTCCGGACCTCTGCCTGTGTGGTCTGGCCGTCGATCATGTCGACTCCTGTGCCACGGTATGAAGCAAAATCTACCCCAGGAACCGTTCTAACACAGCCGGAATATCAGTGGGAGACGTGTAGCAACTATTAACGCGTAGAACGCTGCCAAGTATCCGTCGCCGATCACCATGTCTACGAGCGAAAGTCTGACGCGAAAGACCCCGATTGCTGCCCGTCCTTACAAGTCGCACCATCAGCCTGGATGTTCGACGATGTACGACTCGCTAAAGAGCACAACCGATCTATAGGGGGAACCTAACCCAACCTAATATTTGAATCAAATTTGTAGCAAAATCACTAATAACGTCCTGCCGGAATATGTTTATTTCATTGTTTTAAGAACATTAGTGTTCAATCGCAACTAATTATACGCGCGCGTCGATTATCTCCCGACCGTATTATGAATCGTAGCATAACGACAATGCACGTGATAACGACAAATCAAAATTGAACAAATGCAAATAATAGACATATTAAACTATAAAATGACCACAAACTCATATTTCTGATACTACTCTTCTAAATTATTTATATGCTTTTTCAAGTACCTGACTTGAGACGTACTTACGTTATATTGTGTTGCAGATTTTTCATAACGCGCCACATTTGCGGAATCTTATTTACTATGAAAGCAAGTGCACGGTTTTGAATGTCGGTCTTATAAACACACTAGCAGACAACAAACAATCGAGAGGGATGGTCGTGTAAACATTAATTACGCGTACAAATAAGGGAATGATCGACGTAATTAAATACATAATATATTACCTGCATTGCATCTGCCACCACTATATCGTTTAACGAATACCAAAAACTTTTAAATAATATAGGAAATCTGGAAATACAAGAATGTATATCAACGTATTTGAGTGTATAAAGATAAGTATAAGAAATAAATGTTTATGAAAAAGGTATGAGTTGGATTCGAGAAAAAAATTTATGATTATGACGTTGCCAAGTCTGGTTATTGAATGAGAGACAAATCCGTCGCTCCGCGAGGCTTGTTATTCGTATACGTACGGAAACCATGGTGAATTGTTTGGTCTTGTACGCCTTTTGTCCGAACGAAACACACACGCCTGGAGACGGTTGAAGGGACGAACTAGGAAAGGGGGTTTCCATCAAAACAACTAATTTTACGTATTTATATCATCGTGTATATATAAATATAACAAGAGCAAGGTGATCGCAGAGGGGTTGGGCGTTAAATCCTCCTCGAAATTTAGAATGATATATAAAATAGGTACGTAATTTTAATACAAACTTCATCTAAGCATAAACAGTTCAACTGGCATCCACAGCCTCCGCCGGCCCGTTAAGTTTTAGATATGAATTATGTATAGAAAAATTGTAAAATTACCCTTTCTAGTTCAATTGGAGAGTTTTGAAATTTTCTGAAAATCTCCAACGCTTCGTCAACTGGTAGAAATAAATGTGGTGCAATACTATAAAAGCGTTTTAGGTTGATTTCCGCTTCATTAACGATATCTTTTGTTTCTGGTATTTAGAAAGGTAAAATTCAATCTTTAGTAACAATATAATATATATTTATATATATATATATACAAATGTGTGGGTGTATAAGGAGTATATTGAGATCTAGTATGCATTTAAAACTTAAAGTTATACAAGTAGATACTGGACTTGGAAATCGCTTGTATTAGCGTAAAATTATGAAAACCAATTAAATGCAAGATTATCCTTTTTTTTTAATGTTATAAGTACTTACAATACGATTATACAATATACATTAGCCTTATTATATATGTACTATTATTTTATGTTTGTCTTTAAATTTGTTAAATTAGTTATTTGTTATAAATTAGTTATATAGTTTTGAATGAACAATTAAATTATTTATACATTAAAAAATTAAATTATAATATTTCCTTTTTTTAACTTATATTTTGGGATGCGATCGTCTTTTAGTCTAAACCAGGAACAACTACTTGTATATATTAATATTTTATATGTGTGTATAAATTAGGTAATATACGTCTTGTGTTCTGTCGTTGTGTTCCGGCAAAATCGAATTTGAATGAATATTCGATTATGATAAAATATATATAAAGCGGTAATTATAATAATAATAATAATAATAATAATAATAATAATTCAATATCGATCGCGCATGTATTTAGAAATCAGAAAGTTTGAACGCGTATTATTTTTTATAACTATGTATCTCAAACGAGGTGAATTAACATTTATTTTATAAGGAGAAACAATCATTTATTTGTCGCAAAGTTTTTTACTTCTCGCACGTTCTTAACTTTAACAACATAACTTTCTGAATTAGAATATTTGAAATAATAGTCGTTAACCCATAAAACATATACGTATATCCAAACACAAATATTCATCATAATTCATCATAACAAATTCCAGTGAACGTGGACTTCAAGATAGTCTTCAACATTGGCATTTCTAAAAATTCACTTTTAATAACAATAACATATCATATAGTTGGTGAGAGTCAACAGGTGTGACATAATTTAACGTAAATCACGGAGATACCCTCTGTACCAACGAACACACAAAACAGGTCCTGGGAGTACCTACAGTGGTTTGAGTTAGTCTGTACTAACCTCAGCATGTGTCTGTTCAGCAAGGGATGACGTCACGGGCTATCTGTCTTCCATCGCGTCTATCACTGTTCCTATAACGTTCTCATCGTCCACCGGTCTCAGTCCGGATTGACGCTCAGCTTTAAGCTTCCGGATACATATCATTACCTCTGCCCGTGTGGTCTGGCCGACAATCATGTCGACTCCCGTGTCACGGTACCAAGCAAATCTACCACAAAAACGATTCTAACACAGCCGGAGTAAGAACGGGAGACGTGTTTCAACTATTCACGCGTAGAGTGAAATAAATTCACTAACAGACAACAAACAAACCAGAGCGATTGTCGTGTAAACATTAATTACGCATACTAACAAAAGAATGATCGACGTAATTAGAAACATAATATATTACCTGTACTGCATCTGCCACCACTATATCATTTAACGTATACAAAAACTTTAAAAAAAAATAGGGAAACTGGAAATGCAACAATGTAAATCAATGGATATATGTGTATGAAGATTTGTATAAGAAATAAATGTTTATGAAAAAGGTATGAGTTAGATTTGAGAAAAAAATTTGTGATTATGACGTTGCCAAGTCTGGTTATTGAATGAGAGACAAATCCGTCGATTCGCGAAGCTAGTGATTTTTATACGTACGGAAACCATGGTGAGTTGATTGGTCTTGTACGCCTGTTGTCCGAACGAAACACACACGCCTGGCGACGGTTGAAGCGACGAACTGGGAAAGGGGGTTTCCATCAAAACAACTAATTTTACGTATTTATATCATCGTGTATATATATATATATATATATAACGAAAGCAAGGTGAACGCAGAGGTTGGGGTTCAATCCTCCCCGAAATTTAGAATGATATATTAAATATGTTCATAATTTTGAATTACTTTACATGAAAGTAAGATTAAAATTATGATACAAATATTAAATTTGGGTCCATGCTTGGCGCATATAAATAGTTCAAGAACACTCAATACCAGTAGTTTCCAACATAGGGTCCGCGGACCTATGGTGAAGTATATAATTATATTTTTAATTAGGAACCACTGCTATATACAACTTTCATCTAAGCATAACATTGAAATGGCATCCACAGCACCTGCCGGTCCTTTAATTATATGATATGAATTATGTATAGAAAAATTGTGAAATACCATTCACGTTCAATTGGAGAGTTTTGAAATTTTTAAGAAAATTTCCATCGCTTCGTCAACTGAAAGAAACAAATGTGGTGCAATACCATAAACGCATTTGTTCGCGCAATACGAATAGACCCTCGTTATCGCGCACGTCAATAACGTTATCGAACGAGCTCCGGAGACCCCTACTCGTGGGCACGGTTATCGCAATTAATATTGTATATTGCATTCTAATGAATGTTCGAGAACGTTCGACGGTCGAGTCTGTCCCGCACTGACAGTGAATGCGGTGGCACGTATGTGTGTCGTTTTCTCGTATGAACACGTGACCGCCGATGTCGTCGTACATCTTTGCGAATTTCGAGATCCAAGTTGCCGTGGATGTATCGCGATTTTCATCATCTGAGTCCAGTGTCCGGTGATATCGCATTCATTATTATTAATGTTTGTTCGTTTGTTTGTTAACAAAAATACATTGTGCGTAACGCATATCCGTACTGTATAACGGAGTTATTAAAGTAGTTAATCGCTAAGATTGTAAGGGCGCCCACATTTGTTTGTTTTTTCTCCTTATATACATATTGTTATATTGTTAATATATTTAGTCCATTTATATTACGTAAAGTTTGTCAACAAATCGTTTTCATTTAATTACACGATAAAGCGTCTATAACTTAGATCGAATTTACGGTGTGTGCAAGTCGTCGGGATAACTGTTTAATAAGAGCCCTTCGGCGCAAACAGCATTTTAGGTAGATTTCCGCTTCATTCACGACATCTTTTGTTGCTGGTATCTAGATAGGTAAAATTCAATCTTTAGTAACAATTAAATTTATATTTAGATATATACATATGTGTGTGTCTATGAATAGTAAGACGGCTGTTAAAACATTATCGCACATGCATTGACACGCGTAACCATGTCGTCGTGTATTATTGTTTTTATTTTTATATTTTTATTTATTGTTCATTTAAAATACGGATAATAACGCGCATACGAGACCACATTTAAAGACAAGCCGAAAATGTCCCTAACCCTAACAACATATCATTCTGAATTATAATAATTGAAATAATAGTTGTTTACCTATAAAACATATACGTATAAACAAACAAAAAAAAATCACCTTATTATATCGTAAAAAATTCCAGTTTTCGTGGACTTGAAGAAAATCTGCAACATTGCATTTTCTAAAAATTCACTTTTAATAACAATAACATCATATAGTTGGCGAGAGTCAACAGGTGTGACATATTTTAACGTAAACCACCGAGATACCCTCTGTACCGACGAACACCCAAAACAGGTCCTGGGAGTACCTACAGTGGTTTAAGCTAGTCTGTACAAACCTCAGCGTGTGTCTGTTCAGCAAGGGATGACGACTCGGGCTTTCTGTCTTCCACCGCGTCTATCGCTGTTGCTATGACGTTCCCATCGTCCACCGGTCTCGGTCCGGATTAACGCTCAGCTTTAATTTTTTTTAATTTAAGTACCAAGCAAATCTACCACAGGAACGATTCTAACACAGCCGGAGTAAGAGCGGGAGACGTGTAGCAACTATTAACGCGTAGAGCGCTGCCTCTATTAGCTGCCAAGTATCCGTCGCTGATCTCCACGTCCGTGAGCGAGAGTCCGACGCGAAGGACCCCGATGGCTGCCCGTTCTGACAAGTCGCACCATCAGCCTGGATGGTCGACGATGTACGACTCGCTAACGAGCACAACCGATCTATGGGGGGAACCTAACACAACCTAATATTTAAATCAAATTTGTAGCAAAATCACAAATAACGTACTGCCGGAATATGTTCTTTTTATTGTTTTAAGAACGTTAGTGTTCAATCTCAACTAATTATACGCTCGCGTCGATCATCTCCCGTCCGTAATATGTATCGTAGCATAACGACAATGCGCGTGATAACGACAAATCAAAATTGAACAAATGCAAATAATAGACATACTAAACTATAAAATGACCACAAACTCATATTTCTGATACTACTCTTCTAAATTATTTATATGCTTTTTCAAGTACCTGACTTGAGACTTACTCCCGTTATATTGTGTAGCAGATTTTTCATAACGCGCTACATTCGCAAAATCTAATAATTTGTAAAAGCGGGTGCACGGTTTTGAAAGTTGATCTTATAAACACATAAACAGAGAAAAAACAATCCAGAGGGATTGTTGTGTAAACATCAATTACGCGTACAAACAAGGGAATGATCGACGTAATTAAATACATAATATATTACCTGCATTGCATCTGCCATCACTATATAGTTTAACGATTACCAAATCTTTTAAACAAAATAAGAAATCTAGAAATGCAACAATGTGAATCAACGTTTTTGAGTGTATAAAGATAAGTATAAGAAATAAATGTTTATGAAAAAGGTATGAGTTGGATTCGAGAAAAAAATTTATGATTATGACGTTGCCAAGTCTGGTTATTGAATGAGAGACAAATCCGTCGCTCCGCGAGGCTTGTTATTCGTATACGTACGGAAACCATGGTGAATTGTTTGGTCTTGTACGCCTTTTGTCCGAACGAAACACACACGCCTGGAGACGGTTGAAGGGACGAACTAGGAAAGGGGGTTTCCATCAAAACAACTAATTTCAAATAATATTAAATAATATCATTATTTTTAAAAAGTTTTAACATTTTTGAAAATTTGAAGCTTTAACCTTAAAAATAAGGTTTGACGCCAAATTTGCCAAACTTGATGCCATAAATCTAACAGTATCAATAAATTGTATAATATACCTATTACTAACAAATTTTGAGAACGAAATGAACATCTCTTCAGTGTTTGGTATTAGTGTTATTGCGTTGCTATCATAGCCTACATCACGCACGATAAAATGTGAGTCTTAATTTGAAAGATTGTGAATAAAACACGGGATGAAAATTGTTGTTTTCAATTTCGAATTACATCTATAACACAGAGTTTGAATAAATTTCCCTGTCAGATGACAGTGGTCTGCAACTTTATTATTTTCATGTTCGAAATTATATGAACATAAATTACAGTTTCTTTTTACGCATGTTCACGTTTTTCCTCGTCTGTTATAATAATAGGTATTATTGTTTTAAACAAATGTTCAATTCTTTTTGTTATTTCAACAATTGTCTTTACAAAATGTTTTATAACTAGTTTGTTTAAAATATTTCGTGGCACATCCGAATGAAATAGGTAGCGGGATGGGTAGGAGATCGGAGATGAACAAAACACGAATCGTTAACATAGATGACATGGGTAGTGGGCAGCAGGCTGGTCATAAATATTTCGTGATACGCCGGTTGAAGCGTATGCGCATGGTGCATAATAATATTATATTATTTTCATCAAATAAATATACATCGATATTAAGAATATTTCTAAGGGTCGAGGTAGTCAAGTCGGAATATATACGTACGAGATTAGATTAACATCATTTGTGGAAAGTTACGGTTCGACTACATCCCTGGAAATACAATTTTTTTTTGCAGTTTTCTTATAATTAAAAAAAAATGATTATGCAAATATGTTTAAATTTTAAAAAAATATGCAAATTTATGCAAATTATAAAGGGTTATATCATGTTTAAACGCAGGTTTCAGTAGTACCGATTACGGCCCTGTTAAAGGTATAGCACCAGGCAGCAGCAAGACGGCGGTCGTGTTAAATGTATAGTACCATGGCACCACTTGGCTTAGAATGTCCCTTTTCACCCTTTTTTCATGCAAAACTACAACTGGTTTAAGTTTCAATAATGGTCTATTTAAAGGACCAAGCGTACAAGAAGAACTCATTTATATTTCAGCTTGTTTTCGAACTTGTAATTATGCACTTACAGCTGATATTTCAAAAATGTATCGTCAAGTGTGAATTAATGAATATCAACGAAAATATCAAAAAAGAATATGGCGTGAAGAAACTGAACAGCTAATTAATTATTACCAATTATAAACAGTGACTTACGGTACAACACCAGCCTCATTTCTAGTCACTGCGTGTTTAAATAAGTTAGCTGAAAGTAAATATAACATATACCCAGAAGTATGTATCACATTAAAAACTACACAAACTATTATTAAACTACTTGGGTGGAGCATCAACTAGTAAAGACGCAATATTATTACGAAACCAACTAATTTTGTTATTGAATAGTGCCGGTTTGAAACTTCGTAAATGAACATCAAACGATCCAATATTATTTTCTGATATGCCAGATAAAGAAAATGTACACATGCAAATACTTGAATTGGAAAAAAGCACTACGAAAATATATGAAATGATATAGAATACAAGAAATGTTTCAAAATAATATAAATAATATCGAATTTTAGATAACCATTACGAAACGTAAGATATTGTCAGTAATAGTCACGATTTTCGACCCATTAGATATCATTGGTTCCGTCATAGTACGAGCAAAATTAATGATGCAAGATTAATGGAAATTTCAAATGGATTGTGACACCAAATTATCTGAGGGTAACAAGAAAAAATAGGCAAAATTATCAAGAAAAATTCATCATCATCATTATCACATGATCGTGTCTGATTGTTATGGTACGAGAATGTAATAAAGCTAACCCATAGAATAAGCTATTATCTTATTTATGTGAACTTGAATAAAACAAAAATTCTCTCATCTGGTGTTTTGAAATAAATCATAAAATAAAGATTCATAACCTATGTATTAACTAATTCCTCACTTATTCCATAAAATCAATTTTTTTAACTTTTCGAATCTCGTCCTGATATATTAGATTTAAAATTATATTATATTACCATTCAAAACTCATTATTGATTCACTAACAAAAATATACCAGGTTAGGTTAGGTTAGGTCATTGAACTTAAAATGTTTTGTTAAAATTAATTAAAAATGTAGGCGATCAGACCGATTATCAAACGAACATTATATAATTATATAGAATATTTTTGGAAAACAAACTCACCATGTTGTCTCTCACGGAAAAAAATGTTCACCTTAAACCAATTTTGTATATATTCAATATGATCCATTAAATCCAAAAATTAATGTTATATTATATACATACATATACGTATATATCGTATATTGTTTTGTTTTGAAAATGTATACGTTTTAAATCTTTTTAAGTAGTCTTATTTTCGTATATATATATATATATGTATAAACCTGTTAAACTTAAAATATTTACAAATATAATATGCAAATTGTATACTAGTATATAGCGCGTTAACTAGCAAGTCAAATAACAAACAACCGGTTGGAATACAACGATTTAAAAATAATAAGAGAAGGAGCGTAAGTAATTAATAATTCATCATCCAATTTTACAAGTATTTAAAATAGTCCATCCAAATACCTTCCAAACTCCAATCGCGATCGTAAGCAAAGTCTATCAGTCTCTAAGTTATTCTCATTAGACGACGGCATAATGAAATCCCTGAAAAAAATCAACTTTGATTAAAAAAATTCAGAGATCAAATAAAATTGTAAAAAAAAAAATAAAATACAGATTACTGAACGGTTTATTAAAATTATTATTATTGATGATTTACATTACAAATTTTAACAGAAACCACATAGCCGAATTAAGTTTACTGTACTTGTTAACGGAAATATCATTCAAATCCAAAGAGAAAAAAATCATTTTAAAACAATTAATAAATTTACCTCGTCAGCGCCCTAATTATTCGAGAACGAATATCAGGACTTCAATCTGTCTAAAACTCTTGAACTGTGAACTGCGAGCGTTGGAATATATTGTCATGGTTATTTGTCATCCCAGTGGTCTCTGATATGGCGAAGATATGAATCCATTTTCATCTTCTCACCAACTATCATCCGAACTATATTCACTAAAAATAACATCCGATCCGTACTGTTACTGAGTATACAGCACGTGCTCTGATGTCCAGTCTCGTTAATTAATTAACGATTTTAGTCAGGCCAGTGTGGCTGACACAGAAGGAGTGAGCTGTGGTGGTTAAGTCCTGATGTTGTGGGACATTGTTGCATGTAGAATCATTTATGGTGATTGAGCCGGAGATGTGATTTCAGTGTGGGCGTTATTAAATAAGACCGTTTACAAGAATGAAATTGTTTATTATGCTGTTATTTTGAATTTGATATGATTTGTTGATCACCATAGAAACTACGTACTCTGGTTATTTTTTTAGTTTTCAGCTAACAACTATGTTATTATTGGTACGGAATTCACACGCATATGAGACAAGAGCGTGCATTTAAAATAGGCGCGAGAAGATACGATACGTTTTGTGTGATCTGTATTATACTCACTACACAAATACCAGCGGACATTTGTAAAATATTATATTGTGGTATTCTTTTGTTTTACTCAACGCGTCAACTTCAAGTTCGTTTTATACGAATAAAAATGCTTTTTACGGATTTATTTATGTGCAGACATGCGGAGAAGTTTTGGTGGATAAAGAAAATCAAATTAAAAATTATCGTATCATGCGTGTATATCTCGCGGATGTTTTTTAATGCGCATTCTTCTTTTTCGGCTGTTTCGGCGGAGTTTTTTAAATTTAAGTAGCTCGAACCTATACATTTTCGGAATACTTCGCGGTTTTTCCGACATACGTGAAAATATTCTGGTCGCGTGTATAGACCTATAAAGCTCCTATCGTTTTATGCGTTATTTATGCTTTTGTCGTCCGTAAATATATATGAGTAACACGCACACACATACGAATTCTAATTTATCCGTCTCCGCACAATGTCTTCTCCTAAACACAATCACGTTCATTATTTATTATACTTGGCGTATAGTTTTACCGCAAAACACTCATAATGCGCGTTATTACGATGTTAGCACATTCGAAACCGTTTTGTGTGAAAACTATGAAACCACTCGCAGTATCGATCGATTTCAGATTTTGAACGTTAACGGATTTGCTTCTAAACTTGATGAATCTGTGTTTGTAGCCCGTTACAGCTTCATACTCGCCGACACCGCGGCCAGCTGTTTGATGAAATCCGAAACGGATGAATTTATAAGTCATTGTTATCCGATTAGACCTCCGACGTTGTACAAATTATCTATAATCCTTACGGAGAGCATTGTTCCACATTTCGAGAGATCGATACGTTCTACTTTCTAGTGGAATTTATTGTTCTTGAAATATCGAGTTTCGTGAATTAGAAGTAACTTGTATTACACAGGGTCGGGCAAGGAGGTTTGGTGTTTTTGAATCCTAATCGCCATATGTCACCGTCGTAATGTACATAATATTGAAAGAAAAAATACGCGACTTCGGAAACGTTAACAATTTTAAAACGAAAACGTGTCCCGGAAATTTGTTATTTCTTTCAAAAAGAGTACCACGACTAGACGGATTTGAATTATAACGCCTGTTTTTACATTGTACTTCATTATAGGTACGCGGATTGTATACTGTGTGTGTCGCATTACATTTCCCACTATAATTATTACTTGTTTTATTATTATTAATAATATAATAATAAAATAATATTTATAATTATTAATTATTTAAGAATTTCGCAGGAATATATTAGAGCATTAATTTTTACATTAATATCATTAATATTAATATTTCCATTAATATTCTAGGAATAAGAATTTTAAAACTTTCGTTGTGTCTACCCACTGAATGTGTGTACGAATTTACGGTATTCAATTAAGAAACACTTTGTGTATATATATAAAATTGTTATAAATACATGACTACCTAACCTACGCCGCTGCGTCGATGTTAAATACAAAAATTCCATGCGAAAAACGACGTGACCTATTTCAACTTTATGGAGAAACGACAATATAACCTAAAGAAGATCAAAAATTTTTACTATTCGAAACAAGCGTTCAAGGAAATGTTGAGCGGAATTGGTAAATTGAGTCCTAAATTACCGTTTTTCGGTAAATTAGGTGCGGAAAAAAAATTTAGGTAAGTTGAGTCCCGGAAAAAACAAAAAACAATAACATAAACGAGCCACGAGGTGTTTTAGATGTCGCTTATGTGAATTACTTGGTTAAAGATTTTATATTTTTGCTATAACTCTATATTGAAAAATAATGGTAAATCATTACATTCGATAACATGATGCTGAACGTAATTTTATATTAGCTAATCTAATTACATTTAAACCAGCGTTCGTTTCAGTTATGTTTATTGGTATGTTGGGAAGAACGCGTAAACACACATTCCTTATGTTTCTATTTATGAAAGAAATATCATTTAAATTTATACTATCGATATTAGTGTTTTTCAACTCTCTGAAAACAAGCTTCGATGGCAGCGCCGATATTTCCTCTACCACTTTCGCCTTGAGATTATTACTTAATTTTCGCCGGTTAATGTCTTGTTCTTTTGATTTACCGTGATTGTGTTCATTGAAAATTTCAGTATTATCACTGATTTAAACGATTTAAAAAAACACTTACATGTAATTTTTAACAGGTCTATTTTCATACACCATCATTAAACATTTTAAGAATCTTATACTCATACCCGTTTTTTAGAAACACAGTACATTTTTCACTAGCTATGACTTCCATTTTCAAATTATTTTACACTACTACATATTTACTTACGTTACTACGCACAAACACTATTCTGAATAGGAAATAGAGACTTAAAAATCACAAAAATAATAATTTAAACTGTATCAGTATTCACTAATCTTTAGTGAATTTCTTTAGAACCATCAGGCAATATAAATAATTCAACCTAAGCCTGAATGCTGTTAAAAATCGTGATGGAGAAATAGTTATGGAACCAGAATTAAAAACTATAAAGGTGGGAAGAGTACTTTAAAAAACTATTGAATCCGGAGGTACCAGTAAGTCCAACATTAGGTACAACCTTCCAAAAAGCCGAACCAATGTTGAATGAAGTAACTCAAGAGGAAACTGATAAAGCAGTAGATAGTTTAAAAAATTGGAAGGCACCTGGATCGGACAGTATACCATCGGAACTAATAAAATACGGAGGCAAACAGTTACATTACGCCATGTTCAAAATATGCCAGACGATTAGGAAGGATGAAAATGTGCCAACGATTTGGAATGAATCGATAATTATACCGTTACATAAAAAAGGGGATAAAACAGATTGTGAAAATTATAAAGGTATATTATTATTAAATTCAGCATACAAAATATTCTCTAAGACAAGAACCTTATGTGGAAGAGAATCTAGGAGGATGCCAGTACGGGTTTCGGAAAGGGAGATCAACGATAACGCATTTGTCATTAATTGGCCAAATCATAGAGAAAAAGCACGAATACAGGTAAAATATTTGGCAGCTATTTGTTGACTTTAAGGAAGCTTATGACAGTATATTCCGGGACAATTTGTACAATATAATGGATGAAGTTGGGATCCCAAAGAAGTTAATAGGTCTGACCAAAATGTGTATGGAGAACACACAATATCAAGTAAAAGTGGATAATATATTGTCGGAAGCATTTCAAGTAAGGACTGGCCTAAAACAGGGGGACACGCTGTCTCCAATGCTATTTAATTTAGCGTTGGAGGAAACAATAAGAGAAATACAGAAGGAGTTTGCGGACGATTTAAACATATTATGAAGCTCGTTAAATGACACTAAAAAATGTCACATATCTTGGAACATGCAGCTGGTAAAGTAGGACTAAAAATCAATAGGGAGAAAACAAAGATAATGAAATTACTAGAGAACGAAAGGAATACAGACGATGATGATGAAGACGTAGGTTATGAAAAAGTTAACGAGTTTCAATGCTTAGGAGCCATGCTGAGTGTCAAGAATAACTGGTTAAGAGAGATTGGGATAAGAATAACAAAAGATGAAAGAACAGCGTTTGCACTAAATAAGTTTCTAAAATCAAAATTATTCTCAAAGAAAACAAAGGCAAGGTTATACACAGCAATAATAAGGCCCACGTTAACCTATGGTTGCGAAACCTGGACCACCACCAATAACACAGAAAGAAGATTAAGGTCGTTTGAAAATAAAATATAAAAAATAATCTGTGGTCTTGTATATGATAACAGAACAGTAGCATTGAGCAGAAAATTTAATCAGAAACTACAAGATGAGCTTGGACTGGCACAAGTCAGTAGTTTCATAAGTGGCTAGCGAATACAATGGCTTGGTCACGTAATGCGCAGAAATGGGGAAGAAACGGTTAGGACGGTGTTAGAATTGAAACCCACAGAGAAGTAACCAAGCGAACGTCCTAGAAAGAGGTAGTTGGATACTGCTGGTGGAATACACCACCGTTGGCATAGCACTATGCGTCATCGAACGACCGATCAAGCCCCCTCACCACGACAAGGTGAGTTCCAAGAGGGAGTTTCGTATTCGTATATATAAGTCAAAAGTACAAATTCAAATTTTTAATTTTCATAGCGGATTCAATGTCGCATAGTCTAATAAACAGTAATAGCGGGAACACGGCTTTGAATTTCAATCGCATATAGGTAACAGATAACAAACAAGTCGAAAGTATACATTTGTTTTCGAATAAATATAATTTCGCATACAGACAATAGATAGAATGAATAAAGTAATTAAATATGTTGTTTATTACCTGTCTCGCATCTTCTATCATCATATCCTTCATCAAATACAAAAAACCTTTAAACAGAAAAAAAATGTGAAAATTCAACCATAAAAAAAATTATGAAAATAATTGGAAAAACTTAAAATGTAACAATGTCAATCAACGTATATAGCAAAGCAAAGTATAAAGAATAAGTGTATATGAAAATAATACGAGTTTGGAAAAAAAAAAATTTTGTTAAAA